>PVJA010004293.1:0-75201 GCA_004027025.1 Myocastor coypus
CATATAGGTATATAAGATTGATCAAACAACTAAACATTAACCTTTCTAAATCCACATTACTTTTTTTTTTTTCTTTTCCCCCTTTTTTTCTTTGAAAGTTGACATATTGCATATTGTCCTCACAATCATTCTATAGAGTGCAGTGTGTGGGCATGACCCACCTCCCTATTAATGTTGCATAGAAAAAAGAAAGAAAGAAGAAAAAAAAAATCCAGGAAAGAATATACTTCTCTTTGGACTAAAAGGAAGCAGATACATATACAATCAAAGGTTTTGCAATTGCAGTGTGCCACCAGTGAAGCTTGTGATGTTGGAGGCTATTGAATCTGAGCCTCCTAAAGCTCATCTCACCAATCTAGCTCTGCTTTCCATGCATTGTAATTAGGGATTTTTTTTTTTTTTTTCTTGCTGGGTGGTCAAGGGCAAGTCGAAGCAAGACCTGCATAACTAAACATTCAATTTTTTTTTTTTTTTTTTTTTTTTGTATCTTCCAGGGTCAAATCCCCTCAGGATTAAATTTGAGACCATCATTTCAATAGATAAATGACCAATCAAAAATGTTTAAAGCCAACTGCTGTAAGTAAAAATTGCTTAATAATTATTTTGTTACAATCTCCTGATTTATTTGCAGTTGACTCCATGTATATTAAATATTACTGGACTTTTTATTGTGATCTGTAATCTTTGATCAATAAAAAGTTCTTGGGCTGAGGAGATAGCTCAGCATTCTGAATGCACTGCTGGGATGCACAAGCACCTGAGTTTGATCTTGGTACCACGGGCTGTGCTGGCCTTGCACCGTGCTGGCCACAGAGTCTGGGTGTGGTGCTGCGTGCCTGTGATCCCATCACTGGGGAGGCTGAGATAGGACGATCACTATAAATCTGAACTGCATAGTGAGATTCTTGTGCAAAACAAATAATACTAAAAAAAATTAAGTCTTTACCTTCAGATATATCACACCTAGTCACTCTGTACGATCTTTCTTAAAGGGGTAATAGCATATATTTTATAGAACAAAATATTTTCCATTCACCAGGTCAAAATACGTTGTTGTCGCCATCCCGGCCTCACAATATGAAATGGCAAGAGCTGGCTTATGAGAGAGGCCTCGGATCTAAAAGATCTGATAAAGCTGGACGCAACAGTAGTGAGAGGATCTGGAGACTCACTGACCAAGAAACAAGTCGGCAACCTGGAAACGATCATGGTGCCCAGCTTTATAACTTATCCACTTTATCAATCAGATCTCTCTTGGAACTAAGTTCGTCTTCTGAAAAAACATTATTGTGGTGAGAACAGAACATGACATCTCCTTCTGAGCAAATCAAATAAGAAAGTAACTTGTCATTTTGAGTTACTTGAGACTTCCCATTACCAAATGAATACAATGAATTTTCACACATCTTTCATGCAGTTTTCAAAAATAGTAAGTAACAGTACATCTATAAAATCAGGACATTAACAGTGAGACAATATTATTATCTAATTTAGACAGTAATATTGTATTCAAATTCCATCAACTCTCCCATTAATATCTTTAGCTATTTTTGTGATCCAAACACAGTCATTTGTCACATGTAATTGTCTCAACTCCTTAAGCTTCCTTGAAATAGGGGAAGTCCCTAGATCTTTCTTTTTTTATGGTTCCGACCCATAAGTACCCACTAGTTATTTTATAGTGCGAGTGGTTATTTTATGACCAATTTCTGATTATTCATTTTTGGACCAGATGTCACATAAATCATGCTGTGCCCTTCCTAGAGCAGCCTCTGACGAGACACCACTGGTTTTTCACATTACATTTGAGATTAACTTTGAATACTTGGTTAAGATACTGTTCTCCCAGACTTCACTTATAAAAAGATAAACTCCTTTAACGGTTTTATTGATATGAACACAATGTTCCTTTCCAAATGAAAGTTCTGCATGGAGATTTTCAGTATTTGATTCCCTTGTTAACCCACTGAAATGTATGGAATCTGAACTTGGAGTGGTTGTATTCATTTCGGATTTCACATTTCACTACAAAGGATTCTAAAATGAGGCTGCATTTAAATTTTTATGGTGAATCTCTGCCAAACTAATGCATAAAATCATAGCATGACATTTTAATGACCTTAGTTGGAGAAAAATGGAATTCTATATTAAAATAGTATTCTATTATTCAATTCCTTACTTTTAAGAGTGAAATTTGTGTCAGAAAATGTAGGATTATAAAATTCCTCTTCAAAACCCTATTAGACATTCATTATTATTTGTACATCTCAATTTGCTCTTTTATAAAACACTTAACGCTATACTGGCTTATGCTAAAAGGAGATTAATATGTGGGTAATGCTGTACTCATGTTGGCCTCTCTGTCTCAGGAGCAGAAAGTTGGGGAGAAAGAACCACTTACATACTCTGTCCATCTGGAGTTACCCTGGAGATTGTCTGCATTTGGGTCCATAGTTATAGCTTCCATACTACTGGTGCTAAGTTTCTATAATGACCCAAACTATGTCCTTTATATATCTCTGAAGACTTTCTCATATATAAATGCTCACATACAGATATTCTTATATACATTAGATATAATCAGGAAGTAATTTTAAATCAATGGTAAAATTCTTAGATATAAGTGGCCACAGGAAAAATATCTCTTACTCTCTGTGATGTCCTAGGAAGTGTCATATCACTTATATTGAACTGGTGAAATTCTCGTAGTAGTCATTTTATTATGAATTATGGATGTGTAAATGAAGACCGTTAGCTATTGAGTCTTTATAGCATTATTCTTGTGTGTTACTTTACAACTCTGTTTACACCCACCCTTCTGGTAGTAGTGAGTCTGTAGTTTAAAACAAAATTTGAGCTTCTTGAGAGAAGAACCCAAGCAAGTCCTCCCCTTCCCACTGCTTTTCCCTGTGTTTTATTTAGTTGCTTGTCTTCGTCAGTTTTCCTGGTGCTGGATGCAATACCTGTGATTTCAAGGACATCGTGCAGTGGCTCTCACCCTTGCTAATGCCCTGACCCCGCAATACAGTTCCTCATGTTGTGGTGACCCCAAACCAAAAAGATAATTTTGGTGGCTACTTCAAATTACTAATTCCAATAAATAACATTTTACCGTGGTATAGCATGGTTTTAAATATGTATTTTCTAATGGCTTTATGTGGCCCCTGTGCTTTGGTCGTTTGACCCCTGCTGGGGTCACGACCCACACGTTGAGAACTGCTGGCTTATAGTATCAGTTCTCCTGTTCCAACACTGAAACATAATGGTAGATGGTCTTTGTGAAGCACGGCTGTGTAATTCATGGCGTCTGAGAAACGGAAACAAGGAAGAATATCAGAACAGAAGGCCTGAGGGATCAGATATATGCCCAACTCAGTGCTCCTCTGACCCATCCAGGTAAACATAGAAGTGTGTTCCACCAGCCTGTAGGATAGAACCCAAAGCCAATCAGGTCGAAACACCAGCTTAATCATTACAGTAGTTGAATTCCATATGTGGGGCAAAGTAGACTGTCAGGTATTATCTAAGAAAGTGCACTCCTTTCATTTCTTCAAGTTATATTCTTTTCTGCTATCTTTATTATCAATTTAATAATCATTCACCCAATATTATTAAGCACTTAGGACCAGCTAAGCACTGTTGGAGGAGGTAGAGATGTCAGATTTTCAAGGTGCTTGCTTATAGTCAAGTTCAGCAGATAAAGATGAAAGTAGCTATGGCTTTCTTTCATTTTTCTCTTTAACCATTCTATGCCCTTTTATTATAGAATAAATTTTGTGCGATATAAAGAGTTGTGAAGACATTAAAATGGAGCTTTTTTTGTTAGGTCTACTGTGCAGATACCCCAGTCCAGATGACAATCTGGTAGCTAATGAATGTAAGCACACTTGTACAGACTATAGGTTTCTTTTATATCCTTTGCCTTGATTTCACTTTTTGATTACAGCTTCTAGTCTTTAGAAAGCATTTCTGATTTTACGATTCCCCCATTGCCTCACTAGGAACTACTGTACCTAACCAAGCCACAGCAGCCCCATTTCACTGATAGGTTTAGAGGACTTCTGGTTCTCACTTCTTTACAAACTTACAGGGGTGTCCATTTATTGGCAGGGCATCTGTGCTTGCTATGTGATCTCAGTGTTTGGCATCCTGTCAAAGACTTCCTCTGTAGGTAGAGCGTGGTGGGAAGGGAGGAAAACTCAGAAATCTGCATTTTAAATGAGAACCATATCTAATTCTTTTGTAGGCATCTGGAAACATGCCAGAGTACGGTCATGAATCATGTGGAATTCTTTTTCATAGCTTCTGTCCCTATGATAGTGCCTAGAACTTCTCATTCTGTTTACATAGTGGATATTAACAGTTATTCCTTGGATTCACTCTACATTTCTTCCCCCCAAGTGCTCCAGAAGGATAAACCAAGGTCACCCTGTAGACGTGACTCTTGAGCAATCGCTCAAATCTAGAAATTTATCTTCTGAAATTGCTTCTCAAAGCTATATTATTTTTAATAGAGAAAAAGATTGAACATTTGAAAACCATTTACATTGGGGGTAGGAAAACACTGACCTCTAGTGATAGGTCAGGATTCACAGCTTCCCAGGCAGCTTGTCCCAAACAGTCTCCCTCTTGGTCTCACAGGAACGCTGCTCCCAAACTCTCACCCCATTGGCCCTGCACAGAGCCAAACCCCAAAACATGAAACAGGTCCACCTGACTTTGACATGTACAGGCTACCAGGGAAACTCTCCTTTGTTAACATCTAAGGTCCCCCACAGACCAGGTAGTCCTCCCAAGATTAGCTATCCCTCAGCTCTTCCAGCCCTGCCCCCTGAAACCTGTGATCTAGCTGTTACCTGGTTGTTACAGCCTGTGATTACCCTCCCTGAAAGATCCTAGAAAGTTTCTTGCACCCCTTTGTTCTCTGCTGTTTTGGACCACTAGACAGCCAGCCTGCTTGATGTTCCCAAGAAATCTTCTACTCATGTCAGAATTCCTGGCCTGGTCAACTGAGTGGGTTTGGATCTAACACCCAGGATCTATCAATGCTGGCTTATTTCTAGTGAAGCATCCCACAGGAGCAGCACACAACTGAGCTGAGGATCACTTAGAAGAAGAATGTAGACTGGGTTGATGGGGAAGGGATGCAGTCCTGGGCCTCATGGCTTTTTCCCACTGTTCAGGCTTTGCTTTTGTGTTTTGCATGATCACTTGGTTTATAGCCACTAGGATATTATCAATAGCAGAGCCCCTAAGAAATAATTGAAGCTATTTTTATATCCAAAAATTCGAATCTAATAGACATAAGTGGGCATAAGTTACGGTTATTTAAATTTGTTGACTTTGTGTGTGTGTGTGTGTGTGTGTGTGTGTGTGTGTGTGTGTGCGCGCGCGCGCAGAACACAGTGGTTGCCATGGAATCTCCATGCCTGATTTCTGTGAAGGTAGTGCTGATGAAATCTATAAAAAGATGAGCACAAAAAATATGTTAATAAAACTACTTTCTGATGAAAATGTTAGTGATTTGATGTGTGTTTTGTCTCAGTCCATATTCTTTTATTAAATGTTTCTTAGAAATGTAGATTTTTAGACTGCTGTATACTTGACTGAATCTTGTCCTGATGATTTATTAAATCATCATGATTGCCGGTGTGGCATGAGGAAAAAAAGGCAGTTTTATACCCTCCTGTTTACGTATATTCTTAGATTTATGTGTATGTGATGTCGTTGAAAATGCATGCTTAATTGAATTTTTATAAATCAAGAACACAGCTGTCTAAAACAATTCTATTGTGATTTCATACATAAATGCCTGAATGCTTTTTTTCTTTTGTAAAGCCAATACCATTCTCTCTGCCTCACCACCAGGAGTCAAGAAGACAGCGGCTGGCTTATTTTAAGTTTAGAGTTTAGAAGTCAGAGATCCAGCTCTATGGGATGTTAAGTGAGCCATTTTGCTTTGAACCTCACTTCTTAGCAAAAAAAATCTGCAATTGATCAGACAAGATGTCTCTAAGTCCCTTTCAGCTATTCAATATGACTGTGTGTGTGTGTGTGTGTGTGTGTGTGTGTGTGTAAATGCATATTGTTAGATGTCAAATTTTGTTAAGGCAGGACTACTTTTTCTTAAAAAGCTTGTGCTTTGCACTAGATCTATTTCAACAAAACATTCGTTGAAATTAAGAAAATAGCATCTAATTTCTTAAAATTTCTATCCTTAGTCACAGGTTTATAACTTGTGTTTGTGTAGCACACATTAGAAAGAAGCTCCCCTCCCCATAAAAAAATTTGTCAAAATGCACCTGGTACTTGGTTCTGATAGCCTCAATGTACATGGAGATTTGGTTTTACATTTAAATAAAAGTTCATTGCTATTTTAGGCAGGCTAACTCATACACTTGTTTTTTCTCACACACAAATTGCACAGAATGCAAAACTTCTTCTGGAAAGGTTTCCACAAAAAGAGTTGCTCATACTGAAAAGATTCTCAGAAACTCAGACTATCAACTGCAGTCTGTGAATCAAGCCCAGGGAACTAGTGCATGGTCTGCTCTTGGAGAGATACACATGTGTAAAAGTGGGGAAGATAGACTAGGGCAGAGATAGAGCAGACCTGCTATGCAGCTGGAGCTGATCTCCCAGGGAGCTCTGTGGCTGGGAAGGCCCCTAAAATTGGCCTCAGTGAGCCAAGTAGAATGGAACTTTCTCTTTATTACCCAGATGCTGGCCACAGTTGGCTTCTGGTTGGGTAGGACCCTGGAGCTGAGAACATGGAGCACTGACCACCAGTGTGTCCTGCTGCTGAGAATGAATGCTGTCTTGGAGATTGTGTGTCACATTCACATGGGGAATCCTAACCCAACGAGAGAGCAATAGGAGGTGGGGACCCTGGAAGAGAAAGAAGTCCTGAGAGTAACAGCCCTGGAAAATGGAACCATTGCTTCTCGGAGGGATCTTAGACATCTCTCTTTCTCTTCCAGCCATGTGAGAACACAACGAGAAGTTGGCTGTGAGGAAAACAGGCAAGGGGATCTTTTGCAGATGCCAAGCCTGTCAGGTCCGGCATCTTGGCCTTCAGGCCTCCAGGACTGGGACAATAAGTGTCTGTAGTGCAAGTCACCCAGTCTATGCTGCATTGCAGCAGCTCAGATGACTGGGACGACAGGGTCCAATGTCTGGCTTCACACAGATATATGTTTGACATGACATCAAATATAATAATGACAATGACATTCTGCAAACCCTTTGAAAATGCTGATTGATAAATAAATGACTGGAGTGACCACTGTTTGATAGAATGAATGGTCAGCAACAATTGCATAATTTCATACCCTAACACACACTCACACGCACACACACACACACACACACAGCATTTTTCACTCGACCCCTCCGTCTCATGAGCAGAATTACTGGGCCTGGTGGAAGCCACACTAGAGTCAACTCTCTACTCAATTGTGAATTATCTTTGTCTTATTAAAATGTATTTATTTGTTCATCCATTCCTTTATTCAATAAACCACCCCTTTGTTTTTTTAAATGCCTCTGTGTGAATATCTGCTGCCTAAGAAAGCAAGACCTTTGGGTACTTTGTTAATCACTCCTACTCGTGGTGTTGGGTATAGTACTCAGCACCTCAAAAACTATTTTGCCAAAGAATGAAGGACAAAGAAATGTAGCCAGGCACCAAGCTAGTCCTGGAGCCTGAAGAAAGCATGGGCAGAAGCTCCTGTAATGCAAAGTCTGATCGCTTGTGGGGTTGCTCATACTGAGTGGAATCTTTAGGGTAGACTTGCTATGTAAGTGACTCGAGTACTAACTGATGCCAGAAGCATCACTCAGAAGAGCTCACCCAGACATGAGCAGTAATAAATAATTCCCTTGGCATATATGTGCGATACTCACTATTTACAGCAATAAAAACTCTTGGAGGCTACTGTTTCAAAGCCATTGTGTGTGTGTGTGTGTGTGTGTGTGAGTGTGTGTGTGTGCTGATAAGAAGAGAGGAAGGCAAATGGGTAACAATTGGCATTAGCAGGGCCAGTGAGATAGCTCAGTGGACCAAGTGCCTGCTTACCCAAGCACAGGAACCAGAATTGATCCTCAGCACAACGTGCCATGCCAGCCCCACCCTTGGGCACGCTGAGCTGGCCACTGAGACCAGGTGTGGTGGCTGTAATCCTAGCACTGGGGAGGCTGAAAACAGGAGGATCACTAGGAGTTGAAGTTGTGTAGTGAGACCCTATACCAAATACTTTAAAAAAATTGGCATCTGCTGAAGGCAAGTAACACAGTCATTATATGCTACGCTGATCTATGTTCTCTCTCATTTTCTGAACATGCAGTTAAATGGATTGGGAGAATTAAGGGAGAGTGAATTATATGATCTGGAATCGGGCCTAAGCCGTAGGTGGGTAATGGAATTCCTGCTCTATTTTTTCTACCCGCTGGCTAGTTTTAGGGCCAAAGCAGGTAAGCACATCTTCCAGCACAGAATTTTCTTCTAAACTGGGTGAGGGTCGGGGGACGTTTATCATCATTTCCATTCTGCCCTTCTTGAAGAGATCCTTTCCTGCCTGATTCTGTGGCATTCTACCAAATCAACTGAAGCTCAGATTTGAATTATCAGAAGCTGATATGCTTAAGGACAGATGGCTCAGGAGTCAAAGGGGGTGAGCACCTGTAATCTGGTCAAGGCCAAGAAATATCCAAAGGTACCGTGAGAAAATGGCTTGGCAATAGTTCCTTCTATGTAAAGAAATGAGGTGAAATATTGGAGGCTATAGTTAGTATGATCTGATATTATCCACCCTTTTTAAATGAAAATTAACATACTAGACTACAAACCTAAAATTTAGCATTTAGATCTCTTGCTATTTCTGATCATGACTTCTGTCTTCTTCGCACAATTTGACATTATCCTGTCCTCTCTCCAGTTCATAAGAATTTTCATAAGTTTGAAAATAGGAAGTAAAAAATCATCAAGTCCCTTGTCTTTGAGCTTTATTTCTCACTTTTCATATTGCCTCAATATATTGAAATCTTTTTTTGTCTTGCTGACACAATTTCTTATTTCCTGTCCTGTTTACTTATTCACTTCCTACTTTTCAGTAATAAATCTGTGCCCACAGCACTGTGATGGTTCCTTTTTCTAGAACACCCATCAACTTCCCAGAATATCTGGGCTGTCCCTGAATTCCAGTCTTTTAGTAGAGCTTTTGAATTAGCCAGGATCTCCTGAATACACTTACAAATGCAATGTCAGAATGAAGCATTAATTATCATTCATAATAGAAGAAAAACAGTAATGGAGATTACAGATACAAACTCAATATTTTTTGGCTAAGTACAAAGAAGAGCAGGCAGCTAACTGGTCTGTTCTCAGTATAGTGTACTTTAGTCTTGGACTGCTCATTTACTTTGCCTTTGTTGTCAGAAGCTTTGGTACTGCAGGCTCTTTCAGCCTCTTCACGGGGTGAATGACTACGTCTCAAATGTCATCCTTCCTTAATTTGTCTTGAATCCCTGGCTGGTGCTATAATATCCTGTCTTTAAATAAGGACCGTTTTTTTAAATTATTACTATTATTTTTTCTTGTTTCAGAACCTTTGTTTGTTTATTCACTCATTTTTATGGCCGGCTCAGGCCACCCCAAGAGCAGGGCTGGTGCAGCATGTGATGCCGGGGATCGAACCGCGGCCCTTGAAGCCGCCCAAGCTTTCCCAAGCAGGCGCTTTAGACCACTGAGCCATCCCGCTGGGCCCCCTGTTTTTGTTTTTTTATCCAAAAAAACAAAGTGTTTTGCTTTGTGTCTTGTCCCCACAAAGTCTCATGTAGTCATGGGGTAGCTTCTGGAGTTTGTGATTGAGTCTTGATCCAATGCTGGAATTATGGGTGTGAGATTCCTGGGGCAGATACTCGTCACTACAGTGTGAGTTGGGGAGAGGGCGTAGCTGGCTGGCTAAGGTGCTGCAGCTCCCTTTTTCTCCCTCTGCTCTTCCGGAATGGTTGCTCTCTGCCCTGTTCTGCTCTGCCTTGGAGCCAGATAAGTGTGGACTGAAACTTCCACCAACTGTAAGCTAAATAAACCTCTCTTTCCTTCATTTTGGCTGTTGGATACTTTGCCCCAGCAGTGAGAGAACAATAGCTGAGACTACAAGTACTGTAACCATGTGAAAAAATCTTGAAACTCAGTTTTCTTTTCCCTCAGAACTAGGCTTCACATTGCTCCAGTGAGTTTGCAGAAATGACCACTGACAGTGGGAGTCCTTCCTCTTTTGGTCTCATTTATCTCACACTGAAAAGGTGGCTCCCCATTGCAGTCGGCTGTTTCCCTCCAATTCAATCCCTCCTCCTGTCCTTTTCTAGGTCACAACATAAGGAAACCGGAATAAGAGTAATTCATTTTGTCTGTTCCATCTGTGAGCTACCAACTCAGTACCTTCAGATCAGAAAACAGTTGCTTAATTGCGAAGTGATTTCTCAACACTTTTTTTTAGTACTTCTTACTAGATCATATTCGTTCTTTCCTAATCAATAACTAATTAAACTCGGAAGCTTCTTGTTAAATGATAGATGCCCTGGAGTTTTAGATCATTTCCAAACTTTCTTGTTTTTACGGAAATACACACACCATTCTCAGTGCATTTTTAGCCAGCAGAACAATTCTGGAACAGTAATGTAAGTTATCTTAAATACCAGTTTGCAACCATATGTCTTTGAAACATTTTTAATCATAGGGGGCAGTATGTGGGATGAAACTATTATCATTTTTTTTAATGCCTGAAGGAGATTTGCCTACTAACATATTATCAGGTAAGGGAAAAGGATGAGGCTTTCAGCAAGTCGAGGTCATGTGCAGGGTTTCAATCCACGCCCCCAGTGCTTCCTTCCAGGGGCAGCCGATGTAGATAAAGATCCCTGACTTTGCTCATCACCAGCTGGGCTTCACATACTGACACTTCTGCTTTGCAACTGCATGGCCTTTGGCATTTTATCCGATCTCTCAGTGCCTTTTCTTCAAAAAATGGAGCTCTTCCTAGCACCCGCCTCGTAGGGTGGTCTTGAGAGCTCTCTCTATATTAAGCCCCACAGTGCACTGAGAACCACTGTTCCTGAGGCCAAGTGTTCTGTTCTATGACCAGACATAATTAAACACTACGCGAGGTCATTTAGGAGATCAGAGTACTCAGTACTTAAAATCTGAATTTTAGTTGGGCAGCTTTGAATTTTACTCCAAATTAATTACTCTCCTTCTTTTCACATTGACTTTACTTCATTTAATTTTTCCTTCTTGGAATCCAGAAGAATAGCGGGGGCAGGAGGGGAGGCCTATCCCTAATGTCCTGTTTGCTCCTGTCTAAAAATTAGACAAGGTTTTATTTAAACTTGTAGTTCCCAGTGGAGTTCTGTACTGTGCTGAGGCGGCATTGCTATTTACAGGTGACCTGGGATGGGCCTTAGTCTATGTAGATTTTAAGAGCTTGGGGAATATAAATCTACTTTCGGATGAAAGATCCAGGGGGTGCTGGATCATAAAAGTTAGAAAAGAGTACTTTCCTGTTCTCTTTTTCTCATTATATACTTTTACTATATAGTCTCTAAAGCTGGGTCACATGGTTTATATTTAGAGGCTTTTCATAAGATTTTGCTTTGAAGGCTGGGGAAATAGCTCCGTGGTCTAAGTACCTGCCTGGCAAGCACAAGGACCTGAGCTCAATTCTCAGTAGCACATGCCATGTCAGGTGTGTTCTCCTGGCTACCAAACCAGGGAGGGTGGGGTACATCTGTAATCCAAGCACTGGGGAGGCTAAGACAGGAGGATCACTATGAATTCAAGCTGTGTAGTGAGGCTCTGAACCAAATAATTAAATAACTAATATTTTGAAAATGTCTTTAAGTATTTTATTTTTAAAATGACCATGTTCTGGGCTGGGGAGATAGCTCTGTGGCAAAATTGCCTGTCTGGCAAGTGCAAGGTCGTGAGTTTGAACCCTGGTCCCGCCAAAAAAAAAAAAAAAAAAAAAAAAAAAAAAAAAAAAAAAAAAAAAAAAAAAAAAAAAAAAAAAAAAAAAAAAAAAAAAAAAAAAAAAAAAAAAAAAAAAAAAAAAAAAAAAAAAAAAAAAAAAAAAAAAAAAAAAAAAAAGACCATGTTCTAAAACCATTAAAAAAATAATGTGTCTAGAACATAGGTTTAGAGAAAATGACTACCAGACTTGGTGCCGGTTGTTCTTGGTCTCTTTCATGTGATGAAGGTGGTAGTGGAATTGTTAACAGTAATATGGCAGGTAGCTGATATTTATTGAGTATGTGTTCCATTATACGTGCGTTCTATAATGGTGATTTGGGTTTTTCATAATAACCCTGTGAGGTATTGTTCCAATTTTATCAATAAGAAATTTGAATCCCAAAACGTGCTAGCTTTCACATAATGCCACCACTGGTGGGTGTTCACCTGCTCCAGAAACATGGGCTTCTCGATGTGCCAACCTCTCTGTACCTCCATCCATTTATAGGCTTCTGCTTAGTCAAAGAACCTTTTCCCCTCTCCAAATCAAGATCCCTTGCTGCCTCCTTTATGTGCCTTTCCTACTGCTTGCTAGTAAATTCATGTTTCTGTAAATTACCTTTGTTGACTCAAGGTATTAGGTTATTTGATGCTGCTATTCTAATTTATGCCCTTTCAAGAATGCAGTCACAAGGAGAAAGACCTTGCAAAGCTTATGCATTTTTAGATGAGTTTATAAATAGAAGCCACATCAACCACTCTCTTGAAATACAGTAGCTTTGGAGAGAGGCCAGTTTCAGACCCCTCTTGATTTGACCACGTCGCTTATTTGTTACCCTCATTACCAACTGAAAGCAATTGATCCTTTGTGCTTTTTAAAAAGAAAATACTGTGAGTTTCTGACTGCAGAAAGAAAAATCACAAATTCTGTTAGCCCATTCATCTTCTTTTAGTAGCAAGATAAAGGCATATCAGGAACTTAAAAGAAAACAGTGGAATGTATTAACTCACTTTTATTTGATCCAACAAACATAAGCAAATGACTAGTCAGGATTTAAGTATAAAATACTGTGGAGCAAATTTACAGAATTGGATCGTGTGTCACTCAGCAGTGGTAATAACAGTAATTCAGCTTCATCTTAAACAGAGTCACGCTAAAGGGTGTAACTTTATATGGAAGATGTGCACTTAAAAACAAGCAATCATTAAATCTCAAGCACTTTCCTTTAAATGAAAACAAGGAATTGTCTCAGAGCATTTACTGGCTTCTTCCCCATCTGCAGTTTCTGCAGTGCATTTTCCCATTCTTTCACCCAAGATTTATTAGCTAGGGCTTGATGTGAGGTACGACGCTGAGTTCACCTGGTTACCTTCTTGTCTTAGTGCATGGGGACCTGGTATAAAACAAACAAACAAACAAACAAATAAATAAATGTCTTGAAAATAAAAGGACAGGTGTTCAAATCTCAGTCCCGTCTCTTAATATTTCTTCACTGTGCCATTAGCTTCAAGAGTCAGCCTGACCAGGTTTGGGATCTTCCCAGGTAGCTAGTGAAACGCATTTCTGAGCCTGTCTGGGTGGGTCCTGGAGACATAGGCTTGGGGGTCAATGTCTAGTCTTTGGTATGTCTTTTGCCCTGTTCCTTTCCTCACCTTCCTGTCTGCCCTGCCACAGGGTGATTGCGCTGTTCCACTATGGTGTTTCTACCTTGACGCTGGCTGACCGTGGCCTGAATTCCCTTAAAGTGTGAGGTAAATTCACTTTCTCCTTCTTCAAGTTATAGGGGTTGAGTATTGTGTCCTGGCAAAGAGAAAGCTCACCAGTGCAGAAGCGTGGTGCTGAGAATGGGGTTATTCCTGTGGCTGTGCTTGATCGTGTGGCTTCGAAGCCTTAGCAACTGTTTTGTGGGAGGAATTTGGAAAGGTTGAAGATTTGGGTTAGAGAAGTCTGATAAAGCCATACAGAGAGTCTCATGGGTGATTCTGATTGGGGCTCAGAAGACCAGAATGCTTCCAGCGATGCAGACAGCAAATCCAGGCCCAAGACATTTCAACTAGGAACAAAGAGCCCTTGGCAATTGAATTAGAGACAATGTGTGTTACACCATGGCAGAAAATTCATTTTTGCCATGTCCTGAGACTCCGCAGGAGACTGATATTGAGGGTGATGGACTACTTAATTTAGGGCAATACATTTTGACATAATCCCACATTCGGGTTGCGGTATGGAACTTCTGGTTGCTTTTAGGAAGATGTGCACCAGTACCTGGTTTCATAGACACTCTTGTATATTAAAACTTGATTCACAAGCAGAAGTATTTGACAAAATTTTTTGCTTGTTTTTTCGTGAGCTCTGCATCAGATGATGAATACAAGGTCAGCCATCTTTCCCACATGAACCAGAATGTGGTCATCTTTTTTTAAAATCACAGAAGAAGAGAAGTTCCTGGACAAAGGTAGTACTGTAGAATGAAAATCGTGAACAGAAGAGACGAGAGAAATTTGCAAATCTTTAATTTTCACTGAGAAGGAACCATGTGTAAAGTTGATGTCATAAAAAACCATGGACACTGAAGAAACAACTGCCCTTGAAACAAACATAAAACCACTTTGTACAGGAGCAACAATAACCTATCTGTCTATCTATCTATCTATCTATCTGCTTTAAGGTTATCTCAGAAATCATATCCCTGAGGCATTTGCTCACAAAAGGTCTCCTAGGAATGTTTTGCTAGAATCAACTTCACTATGCTCACTCACTCCTCTTGGCACTCATGAGCTGCTGCTGCTCTGGTCCTGGTAGGCCCAGATACTGGCTTGTAACTGACCATGGTGGTGTCAGCATGTTGTTTATTTTGCCAACTGCACAATGCAACAGCTGTAGGTTCAAGAGTCCAGCTTCTGAAAGAAGGCCTGGGAGGCAAGGAGCCTACGAAAGGGCAGTGCTTTGAGCTACAGGAATGAAGCCAAGAGTACAGTGGTACCTCTGAGAAGTTGGAGATACCAGGAACATAGAACAGTTTCTGTGGTTACCTGAAGGGCAAGATGGAGACAGCCTGAGAGAGACTGTATGAGCTGCCAGTAGCAAGGCCAAAGAGGTGGGCATCCCAAGCCCTCGGTGGATTACATCTCATCATCCTGTATCCTGGGTGCTAGACATGGAGTTCAAGGGTTTAATGTTGTTCTGATAGGTTTTGGTCTTGTTTTGATTCAGTTCTTTTTTATATTCTCATTTGTACATTTTGGAGTAGGGATGTTTATCCTGTACTGTTTTACCTTGAAATTAGGCAACTTGATTTTTATTTCTGCGGAAGCTCACATTTAAGGATTTGTCTTTAGTCTCAGAGAAATTTTAACTTGTACTTTTGAGAGAACAATGAAATTATTGGGACTTTGAGGAAGAGATTGTCGCATTTCTGATTACACACAAGATATCTGTATTGCGTTGAGTGTAATTATGCACTTGCTATTGTCTTTAACGTGTGGTGCAATGAGATGTGTTTGTGCCTGAAGTTGATAAGGGATGGGAGATGATGATGGGAGGTTATCAGGCAGGCAGCATTAACCTGGTCGCCTATGGGGCCTGTCCAGGTGATTGATGGGTCATACTTCTGTGAATGACTGGATTAGTGCTGGAGGCAAGGCCGAGTATTCCCAGCCTGGCTCTCATGTCTTCCATTGTGGTACTGCTTTATTCTCTGTTCCCTGGCTCATAGCTTTCCTCCACCTTGTGTTTCCACATTGTTGTATGTAGCCCGCCATGAACTTAATATGTGAGCCTAGAGGTGGCTCTTTTAAATTATGGGTATTGTGTCCAGCAATAAGAAAGCAAACAACACACTCATCTTTTCCAGCATTATGTGACTATTATGTGAGTTAGGTGGGATGGAGTAGTCTAGCAGGGTGTCCAACCATACACATGGTGCTTGATTTAGCTGGTCTTTCACTTCCGTGTTACTGCTCACCTCTTTGGGGAGGAGTTGAATTTTAGAGCTGGATGAGTGTAACCAGACCAAAGACTTGATTTCTGTGTTCTCTGCTTTTTCAGTCTAGCACAGCTTTTATCTTTTTATATTTCCAGTGACTGATTTGCAACTTATGACCATTAATTTCACCAATTCTCTGTGGTCGCTTTACACAAGATAATGCATATAAGATTTCTAGCACATAATAAGCACTTACTACAAATTTGCTATTAGCATTCTTTTTTTTGTTGTTGTTGTTTTTTTGTCTTTTTGAGACAGGGTCTCGCTATGCAGTTCAGGCTAGCATTGAGCTCACTTGGTAGCCCAGGCTGGTCTTGAACTCACATCGATCCTCCTGCCTCAGCCTCCCAAGTGCTGGGATTACAGGTGTGCGCCACCACACCTGGCGCTATTAGCATTCTTAATGGAGGAAGTACTACGCAAAATACCTTTGCTTGATAATGACAACAAATATTAGTCTCCCATGTGACAAACTAAAGAATTTATTGGTATCAAATTATACAATTTTCAACGATCTGACAAAGTAAGAATTATTTATAAATATCCATAAGTCTTACATGAAGAAGCTGAAGCCAGAAAGATGGATTCAGTCAGTGATCTACACTGAGAAGATGACTCAGCTGGGATTTGAATTCTAGCAGACAGGATTGATGGCCTATATTCCTAATCATTTTCTGTACTTGATGCAAATTAAAGTATCAGTGAAGTTATTTCTTATTTTATAATAAGGAAACCAAGGGCCCCCAGGGTCAGCCTTTCTGTGAGAAGCTTCTTCTCTTGAACCTTGACTCATATACTTCGTTATCTTCCTCTACAATGTATTTGTTAAATATTAAAATTGGTTTAAAATTTCTTTGCAATAAGTATAATGGATATTCAAAGAAGATGTGCCATGTATTCCCTGTGGATTCAAGCCTCTTTGGCAAACTATGCCCATGTATTTGAAAGCTTGGCCTTAAATCTAATGCTGCTAATGCTAACTTGTAAAGATTCCTGAGTGTCAGGATATTATGGATAGTTAAGTTAGGTAGAAATATTAATGGTAGGCAGGAAGTCTAGGAAGTCAGTGCAGAAGATGAAAACACGTCAAAAACTGTGGCCGGAGATCTATCTGAGAAAGATTAAGATCACAGTGACCAGGTTTACATATTTCCCTAAGAGATAAAACAAATGTTTGAGATTATTGGTACCACCCCTTTGAGATTCCTCATATAAATTTACCATTACCCCGTTAGGGTGGGCCATCTACTTCCACACATTGAGACTAAGATCAAGACTAAAGATAAGAAAGAAACTATATGTCATCAACTTTGAGTAATGATCTTATCCATACGCCCTTATTACTACTGAATCAGTATTTGCTAAACAGCTGTATTTTTAACTTTATTAGTAGATCATACTTTCTCTCAGTTGTACCCTTATGATTTTGCTTTGTGAGAGTTCACAAAAATGTTCTGTGCCAACTCCCTTTTGAGTCTCCTTCTGTCTCTAAGGAACTATTTCAATATGTTTTCCTCCTCTTATCCCGACTGTTCTTTAGAATTTATCTTTGATTTTGGGGAACACAAACTCAGTGTATCTGACATCTAGCAGTTTGTAAGTAGCATTTATTTCCTCTAGATCAGTTTTGGAGATCTAGTTGTCCCACTGAGGCAACTGGAAGGAAGTGAGTTTATTGTGTCATGGATTCTGGATTATTACTCACTTAGGTAATCAGAAATTGTCATTCCTGTTTGTCAGTTACTTCTGCTATGCTTTATCATGCTTGTCTTTTTATGACTTCCTTTTTTGGCAATTAATGGTAAATTTAAATTAAGAACATGGAAACACTATGGTGTTACTTTGATGGGCCATTTTTATTTTTGCAAGCAGGGTCCTGTAATTCTGTTTGTGTATGGTCTTACTAGCTTCTGAATTTACTGGTTTGATCAGTCTGACTTGCTTGAACAGTTTGGCTTTTTTTTTTTTTTTTTTTTTTTGTGGAACCAGGTATTGAACTCACACCTTTGCACTTGCCAGGCAAGTGCTAATTCTACTGAGCTGTTTCCCCAGCCTGCAGTTTAACTTGTTTGACTGTAGTGTTATTATGGAGACACAAGCAAGTGGAGCTAGGAAAAAATAAAGTTAGCATATCCCCCAGGGGACCTTGATACTAACCAAATGTACATTTGTAAAATGAGTTTCTTAATAAAATTTAGCTTATGAAAAATGAACACCTTTCATAAACTCAGGACTCTGTCAACCAATTAATTGTGTCAGAACAGCGACTGCCCTTAAATTTGGGAGAAAAGGGTTTCTTGAGACGATTTCCCCTTCATGCTCATGAAAGGGAACAACCCTCCTGTTATGTCTGTTTCCTTTCTGGGCTGATCTTCCACTTGTGAGAAGACGATCTTAGCTCTTGAGATGCTTTAGCTTCACCTTTCCAGGCTGGGAGCAATGACTCATGGGCAAATCATCTCCTCAACTCACCATGATTGTGAGAAGAGTAGACTCCCTTTTCTCTGATGTTATTTCTGACTTTATTCTGTCACGTTATACTTTCCACTTTTTGAAAGCATCCTTCTTCAGAATGTTAGAGAGAAAGGGAGAGATTCTGGAAAGGTTCAGCTCCAGTGTATCAAATTTTCCTTCTTACCGAACAGCTACAAACTTTCAAGTAGAGTGAGTCCATGGAAGATCAGAAATTAATACCAAAGGCAGGAAAGTCATCTTAGATGAGGAACACATACCCCATCTTGGGGTCAGATGAGACAGCAGAATCTTGCACATCCAGGAGAGCACACATGAAGGCAATGTCCCCAGTAAGTATTCTGGAAACAATTTCCATTTGCAGTGGGTATCAGAAATTGAAACCTGATGCCCAGTAGGAAGAACCACCTTCTGAGTGGCATCAGAGCAAGCAGTTTCCTAAGAATTCTACTTAAGGGAACAAAACATTCAGTTTAGGAGAGAATTTCTAAAGTATTCCTTTCTTTCACTCCCTCATACTTTCAAAAGAGGCCCAAACTCTTGTCTCTGTCTCTTCCTAAGCCTCATTGTTATCATTTATGTGTGTCATGGAGGGATGTGCTTGCTTGCAAATGAGTAAGTTTGGCTGCTGGGTAGTGAGTGTAAGTATTAAACCTGCAAGTTGCATAAGTATGATATAGATATAGAGATATAGAAGTCCATAGAATAAAGTTGCCCTTCCCTTGCTGCTAAGGGAAATTACCTAGATGATAAAGTATACAGCACAGATGTCTGAGTGAGTTCTTTACTCCAGTGCTCAGGGCATCTATCTATCTATCTATCTATCTATCTATCTATCTATCTATCTCCATCCATCTCTACACATGGTCTCTTTTGTAGGCTGATAAGTGTTCCAAGCACTTCTACTCTGCCCTTCCCCCTCTTGCTTTCTTCCAAGGAACTATAAAACTGTGACTCAGGTCTCTCAAGCAATAGTTTAATTTTGGTAGCAATACCTCCTTCGTCAAGTATGACTTGAAATGGGAATCAGTTGTAGCTTGGGCTTTTGGAAACACATTCTGGAGTGAGGAGTGTGAGTTTGCAGAGAGGCAGGAGTGTACATCAGTAAGGGTAGCTAGTCCAGCTAGACGTGTCTTCCAGTCACTCTTTAGATAGCAGCCTCACGATCTGGAGCAGGGAAGCTCTGAGGAATGCCATTAGGACATGTGAAAAACAGGTAGGAATTAAAAGGCCTGTCTGTTTCTTCTTGTTTTTCAAGTAGGAAGCTGAGCACTGAATTCTTTTAGCCCTTAACATATACTCTTAAGCAGTGAAATTTGTTAGAACCTCCTGTATTGTAAAAGAGCTGCTTAGCGTTCTTTTCTGCTCTCTTTCATGACCTACCTACCTGTTTCCTAGAGACAAAGTGGAATTCAGAGGCAAGTATTGATAATGGTGCTATTTTACAACTAGACTGCAAAAGAGAGGGGAAAATGGTCAGAATTACCTTATGTTCAGACTTTCTTTGCATTAAAGAGCAGTTACTATTTATGTTCATCCGCAGGAAAACTAGACACTGCTGGCATCTACTATTATGGAGCCTTAAGTTCGCCCACCTTTCCCTATGGATCATAAGGACAAACTTTCTAAGTCAACCTTAAGCAAAGCCTCTGTGGTATGGCATCCAACCTTATTTGTGTTGTTCCAGCTCCTCAAAGACAGTGTCCTATGGGGGATGTGTGGATAATTTGGCCTTACGTATGTGTATGTGTCTTCTCCTTCCTTGACCTCAAACAATTCAAACAAAATCCATCTTTTGTCAATTCTGTTGAGGATCCTGTACATTTTTCGGGCTTTGTTTGCTTCCCTAACTGGGAATCACTGTGATACAACACAACTGCCCATGGTAGATTGCTTCCCACATGGGTGGAGAGGGGAGTTCGGCTGACAGACTAGGTCCGTCTAGGGTCTTTGATCTAGCTGTCTGTCTGAGGAGAGCTTAAATTGAGAGGACCACATGACATCTGGCCAGTGTCTCAACCACTGTAAGGACAGGGCCTCTGATCTAGAAGGGGACCTGAAACAGAATCTATTTGGAGGGAGCCTCACTCAGAGGTCTCCAGAGAGGGCTGGCCATCTTTTTGTGCTCTGTGACTGGCTACTGCTGGGATGCAGTGAATGGAACACTTCCGCCTGCAGCTGCAGCAGGGAAGCCCTGTGGAGTGTGTGCGCAAGGGAAAGTTGGTGAAGGAGATGAACATGGTACTCCAGACTCCAGCGTAAGTGCACAGGAGCAGATGAAGGCGAGGCGTCCTGAGCCACGGCATAAGGGTATCTCAGTCACACTTAATTCTGCCTCAGTTACTCTTCTCTCATTGCTGTGGCAAATACCAATAGTCAAAATGAAGGAAAGAAAGGCTTATTTAGCTCACAGTCAGTAGAGGTTTCAGTCCACACTGAGCTGGCTCCAAGGCAGAGCGGCACATGGCAGAGAACAACCTTTCATGGCAGCAGCAAAGAGCAGAGAGCTAGCAAAGGCAGTGACAGCTGCTTAGGTGGCCAGCTAGCCTCTGTCCCCTCCTTACCCTCTATTGCAAATTACCTGCTCCAGGGCCAGTGCAGCATCCACACCCACAAGAAAATAATCAATCGCAAATTCCAGAAGCCACTCTGTCAACTGCACAAGGCTTGGGGGATGGGCGGGTGATGACACAGCTGTACACAAACCATAACAGAGCCAGAGATAGGACATTAATACAGTAATAGCAATGATGCCTGACTGCTAATGCTGAGAGGGGCCTGAAATGTCTTTGCTAGGAGACTCACTGGTGAATGTACAGAGTGATGATGTATCTTTCTGTTGCCTGGTCAGTGGGAACCATTGAGGGAGTCAGAGAAAGTCCATTCCATTAGCAGTTATGATAAAAATAAATAAATAAAGAGAGATTTCACGAAGACTATGGGTATAAACTTACTAGAGAGAACTCCAGCTCCTCTGTGAAGTAGGATGGCCACTTTCCAGGTTGGGTGGATGGTCCAATGTCCTTCAAAAAGGGCTCTGGTCCAGAAGGTTTGGCAGGTTGTTGCAGGGGACCCTGTAAACCTAGATTAGTTTCTCCGTGTAGATTCACAGCTGCAGCTACTTATCATATAGCTAACTTATAGCTTTGTAGAAGGATCCTCCTTCCCAAGTTCTACTAAGTGCTATTGTGGGCCACTCCAATGCCTCCCTGAAGGAATATTGCTTATTTCTCAGGTGAATCAGAGAATCCTCTTCTAAAGGATCCTCCCGCTTATTCCTGAGGATCACAGCCCTGAGGCTGGAGCTAGAAACCTTTAGCACCCCTAGCACCCAGCTCCAAGACTGCCTCACTGACATACTAGGACACATTCCATCAAGAAGAGCTAGAATATCCTCTCTACCCACCCCTGAAATGGGGTTCTAGGTTGCCCTGCACCCCTGCTCTGCTGCGGCCCCAGTTCAACTTGTGATTTGGCCTCAAGTTTCCATTACTCGGCTCTCCTGCCTCTCTGGATGTGATAGAGGCATCGTCTGGCTGGAGTTTTCCTGAGTGAGGACAGCAGCTCCCTCTCCAAGAAGTATCAAGGGAGCCTCTGATGGTCCATGCAGGTAGTTCCACACCCTGGGTAACTCCCCTTTCATTCATGAGCCTTTCACCACCACTGGATACTGAACTGGGAACACCACACTCTCTTGTGCACCGAGTGGCCAGAAGCACTCACTGACTTGCTTTTCCTGACTCAGGACTCCACTTGGCTCAACTGCTGTCAGCTTCTGATGACCTTTTTCAGCACCAGTCTGAGGCGCACCAGTGTTTTCTGGCCACTGTTACTAAATGACCAAAATAAAATGTCCATACAGGCTCCTTTGATCCAGCAGCTTCCTGTGCCAGATCTATATGGGAACTTCAATGTATCTGAAAAGATGAAACAGCTCGTGGACTGCTGCACTGCCCAGTTATGAGGGCTGCATCACGGAGGCCGACAGTAACCAATGTTAATGCAGGAGAAACACTTCAGAGCCCAAATGGGAGTCTGAATGTGGGCCTAGCATGATTCTGAGGTGAGCTGTACCTACACACCACTTCACGCAGAGACCCCTGGAAATCAGGATAATCGACATGGCCTTTGTGAGCCAGAGTCCCGGGGTCATTTACTGAATGTTTCCAAAGCTGGAAGGCTTCACAGCCCAACTTCAAACACCGGGCCTGGGGGAAGGTGAGGAGGCTGCAAAGCAGATAAAGAAAGGCTGACCTCATCATTGAGGCCCTGGCTGGAACACAGAGATAACAAACTCAGGCGTACTTAAAAGAAACCAAAGGAAGCAAGGGAACTGCCCCCAGCAAACCATGTCCACCCCTGGAGAAGGAGAAATGCGTCCATTGCAAGGAGAAGGCATGACAAGCATGAATGTCCAAAGCTGAAGAGAAGGAAGAAGGATGGCAGAGACTCTATTTTCATGGTAGGAGGAAACTTCCCCTTGGAGGACTGAGAACGACCACGTTCCTGATTCCCCGTGGGACCCATGGTCTGTGCAGAGGTCGATGACAAGCCAATAAAACTCCTGCTAGATAAAGGGGTGAGCTATTTGATGGTGGCATCCTCTGCCTGGCCTCTAAGCTAATGGGCTGCCAATATGAAAAGGGTCAAGGCCTGATCCATAGCACAAGCTGTTTTTGCCAGCTGTGGGTTTGTAAGATAGGAAGCCATGGAGGGATGGAGCAGTTCCTTTACACGCCAGATTGCTCAGTTATCCTCGTAGGGAGGGATTTGTTGGCCAAGTTAATGGAAAAAAAATGCACTTCAAGGATAGAGAGATGCATCTGGATCTGCTGCCGCCAGGGCCGATCTTGACCGGACTGTCCCTTGGGAAAGGAAGGGGACACTTAGGACAGGCTGATCCAGCATGTCCCTGAGGTAGACACGGACTTGCTTAGACATTGGCTCCAAGTCTGGGAAGAAGACAATCCCCTCCGGCCCAACCTGGCCACAGATCAGCTCCCAGTCAAAGAAGAACACAAGCCAGGTGTTGGGTTAATTAACACCAATACCAGAACCCTCAAGAAGCCCAGTGGGGGAATTCAGCCACACATGCAGAGACTAAGACCCATGTGATCTTTGTTCCTTACCAGTCATCCTGGAACACACCTCCCCTTCCAGTCAGAAAAGCAGACACTGGAGATTATTGCCCATTCCAAGAGCGCTGAAAATTCAATTAAGATCAAGTCATTCTGCAGCCCACCTTTCCAAGTTCTTACACTCTACTAAGACTGTTGCCAGCATCAGTCAATGGGTTTCCCTGCATAGATTTAAAAGATACCTTCTGTGGGTGCTTGACTCTCAAGAACCAGGCTTTCTTTGGTTTCCAGTGGGGGTCCAGATAGGGGGTTCCAGTGGTTTCCAGATAGCATGAATGCGACATAAGGGAGACAGACAGACTTGCTCTCTGTTGCCGTTGTTATTCCTTCTACCTTTTGCTCTTGCTGTTTTGCTGCCTTTCACCAGCATGAATGGCTGCCCTTTGCCATGTGCCTCTCTGCCTTGGAGGCAGCTGAGTATGGCCTGAAACCTCCAGTAACTGTGAGCTAAATAAACTGTTTCTTCCTTCATTATGAGTACCTGCAATTTGTCCGAGCAATGAGACTGACTGAGACACCAACTATGTTCTTTCACCAAAACCTCTCAATGAAGCAATAAAGGGAAAAGAAAGCTTTGAACCAGGTAAGAGAACTACAGACTGCCTTGAAGACTTCAAGAGGTGTTAGAATTAGGCCTCCCCAACCTGAGAAAGTTATTGACTTCCTGTGTGACTGAGTGGAAAGAAATGGTTGTTGGGGTGCTGGTTAAGACTCTTGGCTCTTCAGAAAAGCCAGCAGCCTCTTGTCAGAACAGCTGGACATAGCAATAGAAGGTCAATCCCCTTTCATGAGCATCTTCGGTGGAACTGCTCCCCTGCCCAAGAAGGCTAATGAGCTGACTTTGGGCCAGGATTGGAGTCTATGAGTTCTGCAGGCAGTGGTCACTCTTATGAACACTAAAGGCCATCCCTCACTGAAAACTTCTTGCCTGATCCAACATCAGAATTTGCTCTGTGGCAATCCTTGCGTTCATGTGGAAGTTTCCAACAACTTCACCAAGGCGAATGACTCCATCATGATTATGAAGAAGCCATAGCACCATGTGTTCCAGCCAACCACTCGACTTGGAGTTTTGTATAGATGGGGGCAGCCACTCAGATAAGAACAGGAGGGGCAGGCTGGCTACGCAGTTGTTATCCTAACAGAAATAGAATCCTGAGCATTGCCACGGAGTCCTCAGCACAGAGGGTAGAATTAATCATCTTCACCAGTGATGAAGTTAAGGAAAGGAAACATGTCTGAATATCTACACTGACTGTAGGTATGTTTCCTAACCCTACACATGGAGGTTAAGTCCTTGTGGAGGGAAACTCCAGGTGGATCCACGACAGTGAGGTAGCAAGAGCAGGAACTCCAGAGAGGAGCTGCTCTAGGGATCTCTACTGTGGCAGTAAAATCAGTCTAACCTAGAAAAGACCCTCACTGGACTGAGGGACACTAAGTGTGCCTTTGGGAACATTGCCCAGAGACAACAGCTCTGCTCTCTTTACTCCAGGGGCAGAGCTGTCTATGAATGTCAGAACCCCGAGGATGCTGTTGTCAAGAAGACACCTTCTTTTGATATGGTTTGTAATTGGCTGTTACCCCTCATCTCTAACCATACTTGGGTCTCTAATATGGATCCCTTCATAGCCCCCCTCGCTCAGTCTTCTCAGCTATTGGAAATATGGGAAAAGCATCTACTAGTTCTTATTTTCCTTTTGTGGGTGAGATATTTCACTGATATCAGCTCTGTACTAGGAATCCTCATCTTTTACTTGCCAAGAGCAACATATGTGGAGGTAGTGCCCGTAAAGGTGACCAAAATTGTGACCTCTGCCTGAAAACAGGGGACTTGGTCATGACTCTTCTACTCTTTGACACTTATAATTATATTGGGGAAATTATTGACATCCACGCCCATCACCAAACACTTTACAAGATCTGCAAGCCTAAAGGTGCTAACCACATGGGAGCTTGGTTCTCTCTGCTTGAAATAAGAGATGGAGGCTACATGGGAGCCTGGACTTCAGGCCGTGTTGTTGGGAGATAATGTGGGGAAAGAGCAGAAAGTGGCCTGGATCCTTGATAAGCAGAATTATGAGGGCAAAGTTTGGAGACCCAGTAATCCCATATCTTGATATCTGAGTGGTTACTGATTCTTCCCAGAAGTGAAAAAGATATATTCCCCTGAAGGAGCATAAATTAAATTGCCTGCAACAACAATAACAAACGCATCCCTGGGAAGGGATTGGTGCAGCAGCATACACGAGTTCGGCTATGTATGCTTACCTACATGTAGGGCAGGGTACTAGGCAAACAGGATCCTCCCTAAAAAAGACTAAAGCTTCTAGCCTCCTGCATCCTCAGGACATGAAATACAGTCACTCTTAATAACCTAGACTCTCAGGACCCTGGATATGCAGAAAGCAGATTTCAGACTTCAAACATAGTTGGGGTTGTGACCCAGAACTGGAGAGTAATATCCCAGGAATGGAGGGTGGTCACCCAGGAATAGAGGCTCATCTCAAAAGAAATATTTATGCCCTATCTATCTCTAGTTTCCAAGTTTTCCACTGCTCTTATAAGGAAGTGAACCAGCTCTTGTATAAATCCCCTCTGTGACCTAAAAACTTTTTATGAGACTAGAAGAAAACATAGTACTCCCTGAATATTGTCTTATGCTACATATGTGGGACTTTGATGGGAGACCAATAGCCCAGGGAGACCAGGAAATGGGGCCCAGCTAACCATGAAGTCCTCACATTGGGGGAAAATGATAAGAGTGGGACCGCACATCTGTCTACATAGGAAACCCTTCCAGGGGCTCTAAAAACCCATGCATCTTTGAGAGACAGTACCTCACCAAGAAAGAAAGATTCCAGAGAGGAAGACTGAATTGTCTGGTGCAGAGAATCTACGGTGAAGCTAAAGCGAATACTTAACTGTGGGGTGGGAGGAAGTAAAGACCAATCTCATACTTGAGCCCTGATGGGAGGAGATATCTATCTCCATTCATTGGTCGGCTCCAGAGGGATTATGCTGGTTTTGTGAAAATACAGCTTATGCTTAACTCCCAGAAAAATTAGACAAAAAAGTTACATTTGGGCACTGTTAAACTGTCCTTCATCCTGCCCATATGCCAAGGGGAAACATTGAGCTACTTGGTATATACTTTCTCTTGTGATGAAAGAAAGATAATGATAGGTGATTGGAAAGGCGATGAACGGGTACCAGAGAGGATAATCCAATACCATGGGCCAGCAACGTGGGCTGAAGATGGTATTCAGGCATAGCGTGCTCCCACTTACACGTTAAATAGAATGGACTACAAGCTGTACTAATAAGTATAAGCAATGAAACTGCTAGTGTGCTGAATCTCTTAGCTAATTAACAGGCAAAAATTTGAAATGCACTATGTCAAAATAGATTAGCACCGCATAACCTATTAGCTAAAGGAGGAGAAATTTATGGGAAGCTCAATTTGATCAATTGTTGCTTTCAGTCTTCATGGGAGCTGACCACAGCCTGGTGCTCTGAGTTCCTGAAGCCCGCAGAAGAGCCCAGAGTGGAGCCCGGTAGAATAAAAAAGGGAAACAGATCGTTTATGCAGGTGATGTTATAATTGCCTTTGGATGCTAGTGTTTCTGGAAGAAGCTTGAATGCTCAGGGACTTTCAAACCCTGCTGCTCACAATCCTCAGTCCCCTTTGGATCACTTTAGAACTGGGATTTCCAGGTACTGCTGGCTTTATGCTACTGCTCAGTTAGGCCAAGTTTGTGATGCACTGTCAAAGGCTCACAGCACAACTTTACTGCTGTGATGTGTTCACTCTCATCTGAGCCTCCATAGCCATAAAATACTCCTGATGTTTCTCTCATGACCTCCGTTAATCTCTGCAATAGGTTCTTTCATTGCTTGGGTTATGGTAATTGTGAATTGTGGAGAAACACAATGTGTCCATAAGGTTCCAAAGTCTCAAAATTGTTTAAAATATGTTTATGAACATGGAAAATACCAAAAAAGAAAGTAATGCCATTTATTTGCCTATGTGGACTTGATTTTGATCCTTAGTAGATAATTATCTGTTGAAACCAACTTTGCCATTCTACCTATCAGCTCTCATAATCTCTGTCTGTCTGCTTGTCTGCCTGTCTGTCTCTGTGTCTGCCTGTCTGTCTGTCTGTCTGTCTGTCTGTCTGTCTGTCTGTCAGTATATGCATTCCTGGGAAGGGAACTAATCTATCTAATCTATCTGTCATCTGTCCTGTACATATGTATCCATTCTCTCTGTCTTATACACTATTTTCTATGTGCTCCCTACCTCCTCTATGTAATCCATACCTCCATGATTTCAGACCAGAGTGTTTGTACGAAGGAATTTTGAACTTTCTCCATTCAATTTGAATTCTCCAGTCTGGCTCTTCACCTCTCCACTTCCTACACTGTCACTTTCATTTTGTGTTCTGACTTCCAATGTGGACTTTAGCATAGGAGTCATGAGCAACTGTAGCAAAGTATAAAAACTTAACTGAAGTATGAAACTTTACAGGATCCTACCCTGTGTTCAGGCCTGCTTGCTATGTGACTCTTCCCCCATTGGATTCTGATTTAATCAATTTTACCTGAGCTATGGGGCTTAGAATATCATTTCCTGACCATAATTTTGTCCCACCTCATGCCCACCTAAAGGAGTTCCTAGGTTGTCTACTACCTTAGACCTGCTTCACTGTCTAGTTTTTCTCTAGAAAGGTCCGTGAAAGAGACACCTCCCTGGGGACGAACCCACTCTGGGGCCCCTCCTATCCTTCTCTTGGACGGAACTTTTCTTTCCCTCAATAAATCTACTCTGCTCATAAAAAAATCAATAGTTGTCTTCCAATAGATGATCAAGGCTGGTGATAGAAGAAATTATTAAGGGGATGTAAGAGTTAGCACATGTACCAGTTCAGAACTGGAAAGGATGGAATCCAGGAGAGATGTCGGGAGGATGGGCCTTCATTTGAGGTGGTGAACCACAGTAAAAAGATTTGTTGCTATTATGACAGTCTGCTCAATTATGCCATGTCTATTGCAGGGTGGCAACCTGAGTCTTATAATCTATGACATAAATTATCATAGACCAAAAAACAAAACAAAACAAAAACCCCAAAAACCTCCTGTATTTGTGGCCTAGAGGATAGCAATCTATGGAAGACTATGTGAACATGAGTACTGACTAAATGGAACATAATGGGGAAAGTTGGTATAAAAACGATGCTCTTCAACAGAGCCTCTAAGGGGAAGGAGAAGTAGAAACACTTCCTGGGGTAAAACCGGGCAACTGCAGGTTAACTGTGCAACTAAGCTCCCTGAGGAATTTAATGGTTACGACCCTAGCTATGTATGAGTGCAGCTGTGATGTATTGTCAGCATATCAGAGCAGACTTGGAAAGTTCTACTGCACTCCTTTTTTTTTTTTTTTTTTTTTTATCAGTTTACCCTCATAATCACTGCTCTGCTTTTGTAACCCCACTTCATGCTGATTTCCAAAACAAATTCTCCTGTAGAAAAGAAACAGCATAAAAGTGGAAATAAAGTTTCATTCAGAGTTATCAAGAAGACATTAGCCTCTTGCAGAGACCCTGGCAAAATAAACTGCCTTTTATTCCTGAATTCCATGTTGTCGGTTCTTTCTTAGACCCCATGTGTTTCCCTGTCTCACTATAATGTATATACACCCAGTTCAAGTATTTTGCCCCCTTCTTGAGTTAGAAATAAATCCTGAAGCATGGGAACTAATGGTAAAATAAGAAGAATGATAAGAGGTATTCTTGTGCAAATGCATCATAAGGATTTCGCTATTTCTCTTTACTGGAAACAATACCCTCTGAGGCTTGATGTTAAGAAAAAAAGATGATTATTGCCTATAATTTACAATTTAAGAATATAAGGTTTACTTAGATCCCATAACAACCCCTTAATACTCCCATTTGGGAGACCAAAAGCACAACAGAGTGTGGAGATTGGTACAGGATCTTAGACTGATAAATGAGGAGTAGGACCAATCCACCTGGTAGGAGATAACTAATACACTTTTCTTTATCAGATACCAGAAGATGCTAGTTGATTTTCAGTATTGGATTTGAAGTATGTTGCTTTTGGTATTCCTTGGTGTTCAGATTCCTAGTTTCTTTGTTCCTTTGAAACTTCTCACAAGTAGACCTCTCAACTGACTTGGACTCTGCTTTCTCAAGGTTTCAGAGACTGTCCTCACTTTTTTGGACAGGTGGTTTCCCAGGACTTGGCCTATCTAGAAATTTCCCAAGTCACAGTCTTGCGATATGTAGATGACATACTGTCATGTGTGCCCTCAGAAAAATCCTCCATCCAGGGCACCATTACCATCCTGAATTTTCCAGCAGGAGGCGGTTAAAAGGTTTCTAGATCTAATGTTTAACTTTAAAGCTTTGAAGTAGAATACTTAGACATTATCATATCTAAGGGAACCCAAAGATTTGGATAAGAGATAATTAAGCTAGTATTCTCCTTCCCTTAGAGTCAAACTCTAAAACAGCTAAGAGAATTTCACTTGAAAACCCTCCCTTCAGTCCCCTAACTTGGAAAGAGTCCCTAGGTCATATAAAAAACACATTGTCTCAGATTTCTAGTGGGATTTCTGCGATGGTTCTATTCTTTCCATCAGTACAGTTGCAGTCCAGTGATGGTAAATTGTTCCTTTCTGGTGCTGGCCAATGGAACATTGTTGTCTTTATATCAAAGTTTTGCTTGGTGGGAGATAAGACATACCACATGACCTCAGAATTATTCGTGGGAAAGGGACCTTTTCAGACGTTGCAACAGATACTTCAGACACCTGAGTTCTGCTAAAACAATACTCTTCTTAACCACACCATACCACTGTCAGGTTTTTAGAGTCATGGTAAATATCCCAGAGAAGATTAGTAGCAGGATTTTACTCACATGCCAAAGAGCAAGAGTTCCAATCCTTGTTGGTCAGGGTAAGCATTTTCACTAATTTGGTAGAGATCTTTTCCCCATGGAACAGAAAATGCTCAAGAGATAGAAAAGGTTCTGGTCTCAGAAAACATCCCTAGACTTCCAAGACTGGGATTATTGGTATCAGCCTTTTCAGATTCTCCAAATAAATACACCATTATCTCATTAGGGTGGGCCATCTGCTTCCACCCACTAAGTCTACTAAGACCAAGACTGAAGATAAGAAAGAAACTATAGGTTATCAACTGAGTTTAATGATGGCATTCATATGCCCCTGCTACTATTGGATCAATATTAGCTAAGCAGTTATACTTGTAATTTTTTATTGGTTAATTACAATTTGACCCAATCATATTTACATTGTGATTTTTGCTTTATAATGTTCAGAAAAGTGGACTCTAGGGCAATCCATTTTTACATCCCTTCCTGTCACCCTGGAGATTTTTCTTAATACATTTTCTTCTTCTTAACCTCCATTTGCTCTTAGAATTTATGTTTTGCTTTTAGGAAAAACAACCTTGGATACCTCATATCTAGCAGGTTGGATGTTACACGGGGTTTTCCTATACCCAGCCTACTCCTGCTCTATCTAACTTAATATCAACACCTGGGATCTATTTATATGCAGTAAAGATGCCACAAAAGCTTATGCATAGGAGAAGAGCCAAGAAAACATATTCTTCTGGCAGCCATCTTGGTAAAGAACTGACCCTCAGAGTGAACTCTTGGACCTGTGCATTTATCTCTTGAAAAAATAATTATTAGCACTGTTGGAGTCATAGCTCATAGCATAACTTCTGGTGAATTAAAGTAGCTCAGGACCAGGGAGTACATCCTGCCGTCATGCTTGCCTTTTCATCCTCAGCACTCCAGAGGTACCAGGTAATTGTAGGTCTGTAAGTGCAAAACAGATCGTAACACTCTCATTCCATACATGCGATTCCATTGTTTGCAGTAGGTTGACCAACCTGAAAAGTCTCTCCACATAAGACTGATTTTTCTAACCTTCAAATTTGGAGTATTAGGAATGATTCTCCAAGGAAATAGAGAATAGTAATTCAAAAAATCACTGTAGCACATGTTTTTGATTGTTTGCTTAGTGTCAGACATTGTAGAAGATACAAAGAAAAATAAGAGGTAGAGAGAAATCAGAGGCTTTAAATTCAAATTAATAAGTGGCTGTTGGGTATGTAGGAGAGGAAAACAATTAATTTTACTTTACCTGTCGTAGAGACACTGGCAAATCACTGAAAATTAGAAAGCAGATAAACAAGCGAAAAGGGGAGTTTATTAATACTCAGAACATACACGCACACAGGGGCAGCGAGAGGCGTAGCACCAAGGAGTGTTTAGGACTTAAGTTGGTGTTGCATCTTAACAAAAGTGCAGTACAATTTAGAGAAGTAACGAGACAACGGGAAAGGACTTTGTATCCCACAAGGTTTCTTGTGTCCAGATCAATATATGGAGGGAGTGATGGAAGCTAAGGCTAGACAATAAATTTAGTATATTTTGGTGCCACTTTGGGGCTGACAAGCACCCAGTGTGGTCTCCAGTGGCTAATTTCCCTTCTGCTTGGCACACACACACACACACACACACACACACAGAAAACACTTTACAAGTTTTGGACCTCTTTGTTTTAGAACAATAAGAGGAGAGCATGGAAATTTTTCTTATATTTGCATCTTTGCAGTTGCTCTCAACACAAGATAATAATTTTGTCAAAGTAACATTTTTGGAATAACATTCTTTGATTTCTTTCTAGCATGTGTTATAAATCAGTAATTTTATTAAGTGTTGGACATACAAATGTAACCAAGATGTGTCCTTTGCTTTGGAATACCATATAGATTGTCAAGAAAATGAAAAATAAACAAAACCATCCTACTATGGGGTAAGCAATGATGTCACATAGACCATGATAAATTCTATATAAAATAGAGAGAAGTTCTATAGATACACTATCATAGAGATACAGAGGGGCTGAGCCTGAAAGACAATAAATGAATTTTTTGTGTGCAAGTCTTGGGCTAAGGAAGAAATTCTTGACAAAGAAAATATTATGATTGTGTTGTAATTACTGGGGGACCCAGGAAAGAGTTTGATGAAGAATGAAATGTATACGAAAGTATGAGTGATGCATACAGCTATTAAAAATGGCAGAGCAGAAGTTGGGATTTTAGGTTTTGCCCTTATGCTTCTGTATCTATGACCTGTAGGTGCTACTTGATACTCAGGTAAAAAGATGCCAGTGAACAAAGCTTAGCTGCTATATATTTTCACATCTGCAGAGCTGATTTATCCACTGCGAAGAGTCAAGACGCAAGGACTTTGCTCCCTCTCCACCTTCCTAAACTCACATCCCTGTTTCCTCTTAGCACTAACTCCAGTGCATTCACAAGCAAATCCACAGAGGAGTCTGGAATATGTTGCTTTTATCTTCCGATCTCATTTCATGCAGTGTGAGAAAAACCTAAGAAGAGGTGAGAATGCATGCCAGACTCAATTCATAAAATCTCATTCATGGACTGTGCAAAAATCCTGTATAGGGAGAAAGTATTTACTATAAATCAGGCACAGCATATAGGAAATGTTAAGATGAATGACACATGGGCCCTCCCTTCAGGCTGTTTCCTCTGTCAACAGAGAAAAGCATGATGTGAAATAACATTGCACTGAATCAGAATAGAAATTAAATTTTTCTTTATGGGAAATGACTCAAACAAAGAACTAGGTTGGGAGTCATTCGTAGAATTAGCTGTCATCATGGAAACCAAGAAAATCCTCTCATTCTCAAGAATGAGTAATCCAAACATATCAGTAGTCAGTAGACTCTGGGTCTTTAAGAGAAAAAAATATTATAAAGTGTAATCAATAAATACTTAATATAATTTGAACTGAACTCTCCAACTACCTATAAAAAAATGTTACAGTTCATGCCAGGAAGCCTGTTTGGCAAATTGTAGTAGCAAGTAGTGAGAAAACATAAGTCACCTTCAAAGCTGATTGAATATAATCAATGATTAATGGGAAACTTGTGGCCCCTTTAATGACCAGAGTTAAATAAAATCAAATTGAATCATAAATTTGGATGCTCTGTGGAACTGGGTCATGGAAAAGGAAGCTTTATGTAGAAGAAAAATCAACTTAGCAATATTACGACGATCAGACTCATAACTTATAATTTGAAGTATTTTATTTAAATACAGCTTTGGCTACTCATTTTACATTTTCCAGGATATTTAATTACATTGGCAATGTAGCATAGATGCAGTGTCAAAGGGTTCAGTCAACAGCTATACATTTTCTTGTGGTTTATTTTACTTTGCCGACAAAAAGTCAGCATGAGTTCAATCACTTATGAATAAAGATACCTTATCATTTCAATGAAAAACTAAGGAAGTAGACCAGCATTGCTCTCAAAGGCCTACTCCAAATTAGTTGAATGACTTTAAGTCCTCTAGAAATTTGATGACGTCTTGTCCTTTCATCAGGATAATCTTAGCAAAATGATAAATATGTTTTAAAATATGCCAATAATGTTCTAATGTTAGCATTTATTGTAATTTTATGGGTATGACTTCTAAAACATGTCACCCACTTTTAGATGAAGTGTAGCAGTAAAATATACAGGATGAGAAGGTAGAAATAAATTTATTTATTTATTTATTTTGTGGAACTGGGTATCGAACTTAGGACCTTGCATTTGCCAGGCAGGCACTTGTGCCCCTGAGCTATCTCCCCAGCCCCAAAGAAGATAGAAATTTATATCAATATGCACATTATGAAAACTTATATATCAAGTATAGATCCTCTTCCATTATTAGATTCTACCAAGAGTAATTTTATACTGCTCATCCGAAAGGAAATGCTCTTTTAAAGGCTGCTGTGGGCATCGGTACCAGAGAAGTCTAGATGCTCTGTCAGTGATCTTTTTGGGCGAGAGCATAGACTCTCAAGCTGAAGAGTGAAAGTAACAGAAAGAATTAGGGAGTCTGATGGGTGCTGGGAGCGAAAACTACTGCGGTGAAAAATGTGAGCATCCTGTTTAATTTTCTTCTTTTTATAAAGTTGTGCGTTAGTTTTTATTTTGTTGTGTTTATATTGCCCCCTAAAAAGAAAGGATTAGGGTGTGAAGCCAAATGTGAACAAGGGTGGTACAAAACTGAGTGGTGAGGGCATCTACATACTACTGTTTTATTTTATCCACAAGAAAGTCACCATGAGTTCCAGTCACTTATGAGTAAAGATACTCCATCACTTCAATGAAAAGACTAAGGAAGTGGGCCAGCTTTGTTTTGACTACTACTGCAGTCACTCTTTATTAGCAAATGTAGTGAACAGTTGGAAAAGCTTTCTCTTTTTCAATTAAATGACAGCAATGACTGACATTTAATTGGACAGTTTCCATTAAATAAGTCTGAGGTCTTATCACCACCATAATGAAGCTTAAGATGTAGAGAAGAATTAGGTTGTAAAGCGTTCTGAAATAGCGTGGACGATTGTCACAGAGACTGTAGTCTTCCTCTTTCTGGGCTAAGTAGTTCTTGCTCTTTCAGGTGAGTCAAGCACTTCGCCTGGCCATCCTCTCCGAGGCTTTCTATCCAAAGGCCTCAGTGAAGATGCGGATGCTCAAGCGCTGACATTGGAGTCTTCTGTGGTGCTTTCCTTCTGTTCCTCGTCGATCCTTTAGACATTACCTTTGACCTCACCATGAACCTGTCTTTGTACTCCATGCCTCTCCCTTCATCCTGGTTGGCCTTGTCAGTGGACCCCTGTGATGGGCTCTTCCTAGCTCTCTCCTTTTTTATGGAGATCAAACTTTATTTATTTATTTATTTATTTATTTTATTATTATTATTATTTTTTTTTTTGCTTTTTGAGACAGGGTCTCACTATGCAGTTCAGGCTGGCCTTAAGCTCACTTTTGTAGCCCAGGCTGGTCTCGAACTCACATCGATCTTCCTGCCTCAGCCTCCTGAGTGCTGGGATTACAGGCGTGCGCCACCACGCCCGGCTTGGAGATCAAACTTTAAAGGATGAATCTCATCAAGTCTCTCTCTCACTAAAAAGGCGTTTAGTCCTGAGAAATCAATAATGAAATCCTTCAGCACACTTGTAAGCTTCAATTGATTTGTCCCGTTACATCTTTCAATATCTACTCTCACCTAATGCTCTTCCCTGCCACGGATGCCTCAGTGGTCTCTGACCAGGCCTGGGATGCCCCTGCCCACAGCCTTTGTGCTTGCATCTCTCCCTTCCTGGGATTTTGCTTCCCCTGCAATGTATAAAGTTTCCCCTGTGTTTTATTCATCTTTTGGCTGTAATATAATCTCCTCAGGAAAGTCTTCCCTACTTCCTACCTAACTCTTTTCCAAGAGAGGCACAAGTATTTTCTTATTTTACTTCTATTAAATATGTGTACCTGACTGAATGTCATATCTTTACTTATTAGTGCTTTTCCTTATTATTTCCATGTTTCATAGAGAAAAAGTAGTTCCTCTTCAATAGCTATCGTGGAACATGGCACATTGCACAGCACATTATGAAAACTTATTAAATCATAATACAATTAGTCACCTAAAGTAGAGGCTGATTCTCTTACTCTTTTATGTTAATTCTCAGGATTCTTGTAGGCTTCAAGTTTGAGACTCTATGTCTTCAATAATATAGCAAGAAGTGCAATGTATGACACAATCCACCAGCATAATTTAATCACTCTGCTCAGTGCAGTCATCCTGAAAAGACTCCTCTGTGTTTTGACCTCCCTAAGGAAGTCTACAACAATCAGTTTATGCTTATGAAGACATAGAATGTTATTCACACAAAGGCATATTCAGATCCACTGATACCTATTTCAGAAACCAGCTTTTATGTCTTCCGTGGTCTTCTGTTTCCTTTCCCAACTCCAAATATTGCAAAGCTTTTCTAATTCCAGGGTCAATATTGACTATGGCATTATATTTTCCTTTCTTCATTTCCTTGAGTAGAACCTTAAGAGTTCATTCTGCCTTAGCTTAAAATAGAGTACCACAGATCACAGCAGCAATAAACTTGAAAAGAAGTCTATCCATGGCATAAAGGGAAAAGTACAGTTCAGAGGGGAGCTGATGAAACTCAGAGGAAAATTTACCCTTCTAAGTAGGTATATTTTTAGGATTTTCCTATATCAGCTGAGGAATCTATCGGCCTAACAAAATCCATTATCTTACAGCAAACATATCATTCCCAGGGTGGACAAGAAACCCAACTGCATATTTTGACTTTAAGACCCATACATATCTTTATTTTCCACTAGCTCTCCCTCATTTTAAAAATTATTCCTATTTTCCACTGAGGGACTAAAGAGTGAAGTCAACATTTCAACTGAAGTCAACATTTCCTTAACATGTTGGCACGAGAAAATGAGTGCCGAAATCGAACCAGAAATCTCATATTTGCATAATTTGCTCTTCTACTTAAGGCTACAGAATGGAAAGTAAACCAATGCAATGGATGAAGACTCACATTTGTCATCAGATCTGTTCTCTTTCGGCACACAGCTCACTAAGAATGGCCCGGTTTCCCCATTTCACAATATGTATTATATATTTGAGACCCTATCCACTCTTTTGGTCCCCCCCCCACACACACACACAAAAAAAAAAAAAAAAAAAAAGAAAGAAATTCAAAAGGAAAAATGAAGTAGGATGGATGAAAGGGGAAATGACGGTGGGACAAAAGGAAGAAATGCAAGTCCCTTATACTATTAGTCTCTCTTAGTTCATTAAAAATATACCAATCAGGGCTGGTGACATAGCTCAGTGGTCTAAAGGGCCTGTGCAGGCAAGCTTAGGCAATAGCACAGGGACCGCGATTTAATCCCCAACACCACATGCTGTGCCAGCCTCACCCCTAGTATGGGCTGAGCCAGCCACAAATATATATCAACCATTGTTAATTTGCTATTCTTATTTTGAAAATCTGTACTATATGCACTGTTGTATGTTACTCTGTTTCTGTCTTTGTTTTTGTTTTTCTTTTTTTTACTCTTTAAAATAATATATATATATATATATATATATATATATATATATATACATAAATTTAAAGAATGGCCCTGTTATCAAGTGCTCACTAATTTAGTTTCCTTGAGATGCTCTAATGACAAAGTACTGCACAGTGAGAGTCTTACGCAAAAGGCAGAGGTTCTTCTAGTTACATCTAGCCTGTGGAGGCTAGACGTGCAGCAGCAAGGCTTCAGAAGGGGCTGCCTTCTCTTGGCGTCATCACGTGATCTGCGCTCTTTCTTTGTCTCTGCCTCAATTTCCTTTTAAAGGGGAATGGTCAGATTGGATCAGGGCTACCTACCTGTCTCAGTCACCTTTCTCAGTGAGAGAACAAAAAACACAACACCCACACTTGAAGGAGGCGGGGCTTGCTTAGGCTCATAGTTTGTACAAGTTTCAGTCCATATCGGTGTGCTCCAAGGCAGGGCATCAGGCACAGAGGTGTGGCAACAGTATGCTCCTTGTGGCATGGCAGATTGGAGGTAGACAGAGGAAAGGCAGGAATGTAGGAGGAAGGTAGCACCTTTGGGGTCATACCCGCCTGAGGCAGCTCTTCCAACCAGGCTCTTCCTCCTACCTGAATCACCTGAACGTCTCTAGGCTCTCATTTGCCTGCGAAGGTCCAGCCTGGTTTATCCACACGTAAACCATTGTACCATATTCACAGGTTTTAATTGAATTCCTTCATTTGAAATCCTTGTCCGCCATAGTTATACCCTGAGGTACTAGAAGTTAATACATCAATGTATGAATTTGAAGCTGCGCATAATTTAATCCTCATTGTCACCAATGCAAACAGAGACTGGTGCAGCTTCTGTATCAGCCACTTGCTGTAGACCTGCTTTTTTCTCTTTCTAAACTGCATGAATTATCAGAGTGGAATCGCCTGAATGCTACACTTTGTGTGGCCCAAGCCCACCTAACAACAATACGTGAGCTATTTTCCTTAAGCCTTCTTCCCTTGGGCTTACAAGAACAGAAATTGATGATTTTGTTAAAGCCATCTCCTTCCAATTTATTCATTTCATATTTAATAACTTTATCTGAGCTCCACTTTCCTCATTTCGAGAACATGTATAATAAGGAACTTGCTAACTTGTGAGAAAAAAACAATACCTATGTGTGAGAGTACTTAATGTAAAGGTAAAATTAAAACTATAACGGGACTGAATTCTGACATTCTGCTTGGAAAGGCTAGGAAAAGAGATTGAAAAGGAAGAAAGATGAAGGTTGATGTTTCAATTCTGGGCCCACGGCTGGGACGCCCCACCCTTACCTTGCCTCTCCTCACTCATCTTTGACCTCCCTCTTGTGTGCATGCTGGCTCTTAACAAATAGGTGCTATGTAATGAACCTAGAGGTCTTCTGCTTCAGTGAGCCCGTCGTGATTGATAAGGCTGAGACTAGGGGAGAAAAGGGAAGTGGCCTTGGTCACCATTAACAGGCTGGCAGCACCAGGCTAGAATCTGACTCTGCCATGCCCTATCCACCACACTGCACTAGTTAGAGTGCTGTAGTGCTTTTCTAACTGGTGGTCAACTTATTACACTCAGATGAATTAAACTAGTGTGGTGCAGGGTGCAGCAGGCCCACCTGAGGGTTGTTGCCAGCAGCACAAAGGCAGATCAGGAGATGCTGCTGGAACGCTGTCAGGGGCGCTGTTTGGAGAAGCTGGTGGGGCTACTGGAGCTGCTGGTTCTCATGGGCTGTTGTGCTGGAGTGCCTCCTCATGCTGGTTGGAGTTGGAAGAGTTTAGCAACTCTACAAAATTGAGTATAAACAATCGTTTCTTGCAAGCTTCCACTTTGTTTCTCCCCCCTTTCTAATAATTTCTCTTTCAGGCACTCATTTTTGTATTATCACCCAAGGCTCCAAGTAGCATATTCAATTACTTTATCCCTCTAATTTAATGCATCATTTACTATTCACTTCCCAGTTTAACAGGTGAAATGTTTGTGCACATTTGAATCCGTATTGTCTCTGTCTGCATATTCATAGCCTTCCCATCTCTCATCCCTTCAGGGCACCAGTAAGGAATTTTGAATACATCAGAATTCAGTAATGGCACTACCGTGTCTAGAAGATTATACCATGGAGATTATACCATGGAGGTTGTACCATAGAATATGGCACCAATTTCCTGGCTTCAAAATTTGCCTTTACCACTTACTAACTATGGGGCCTTGGGCAAAATTCCAAATTTTATGTGCTTCATTTCTAGCTTGTGTGAAAAGTAGTTAAGCTAGGAGGGTTAATGAGTTCATTAAGGAATTTATAGTTTTGTTTGCACATGAAATAATATGTAAATATTTCCATTTCTTTCCAGAGAAGACCACACTGTGTATGATTAATTTTTCTTTCTTGTAGAATTTTCCCCTGTATTTAATTGTTGATTTATCTTATCTCTATGCTTAATGAATTCTGTAGTTTCAAAATTGTCCAAATATCCTCACAGCATCACCCCATATGCCAAACGGTTCACTGATTTCATCATTCTGAAGCAGTGTTTCCCTGACGCACTGGCGCAAGCTCAATATGAACCGGATGTCGTCCACATCTTGTGCTTTTTAGTCACCACGCAAGATCGGGTAACTTAGAGTGAAAAGTAGTTTGTTTGGCTTCTCGTAAGTTTTAGAGCAGTTTCATATGCAGTTATTGAAATTTCTGATGATTAGGGCTAGTCAATTCTTGTCATGATAGATATTTTTACTTGGTAATATGGCTGGCAGTGCGCTTTTCACTGTTAAAGTATTTTGTTATATGTTATCAAAGAACTCTGTAGTTCCTGTTTACAATTACTGAGTTGAGATACTAATGACTGTATTTCTTATTTTATGCTTGTCTTTTTTTCTCCACACATCTCTCAATGGTGGGAGGTAGGTGTTATGTCTGATTTAGTTTTTATTACATACTTGTGTGTACAATGGTTTCTAGTAGAGTGAATAAGACCTAATTAACATTAGTTGAATGAATGCAAAGATAAAAGCTTGACTGATAGAGTCCCCGAATGCTTAGACAAGTTAAATATTATTCTGTCACAGAGGTGAACATATAAATATGAATAAACCTAGCGCATAATATAAAAGAATTCATAAGACTTTAAAATTTGTTCACCTCTTGGGCTGAAATATTGGAGCCCATGATCAAACAACATGAGACATTTTCAGATTGCGGAGCGTGAAGATCCCCCAATTTTTGTGGTGGTGTTCTAGGAGTGGATGACTGTACTCACTTGGCAAGGCCCAGTGATTTTGCAGGGGACAGGTTATTTGGCCAGATGAGTCACTTTCTGGTCCTGCTGTGCGCCCTTCTGCAAGTTATTCTGTCTTTTACTTATTTCAAAGGAGAAGTGGTGGGCCAAGCAAATAAAGGACTAAAATGACATTGTTGTAGGACCTAAGAGGAAAGGTAAAATAGAGAAAGTGAGCCATATGTATGTACAGTGCCATGGTGTTACACTCCGGGAGTGGAAAATGGTCAGCTCAGGACAGAAAGGAGAAGAGAAAAAGAAAGACATTCTTTGAGGGTCTTTGCTCCTAGGAAGAAGTTGGGAAGAATACTCCCATTCTTAATTGTACATCGTTTAGAGAAACTGTTCCCTGGCACTTTAGAAAAATGAAAAAGTTAACCTGTATTCCAGGATGAATAATAAACTGCAGGCCAGTGAGTACCTTCCTTCTGGAGTCATATTTTAGTCATGCAAAGCAGAGAGACATTTCGTCCTGCTACTGCTCTTGCCATCACTTGCCAGTTTGGGTTCTTGTCCCTACCATCAGCCCTCTTGTGATTTCTCCATATTTAGATCATGCAGGAGACTCTCAGAGTGACAAGGTGAACCAAAGAGGAGGAGTAGGGCAAAAGGGATGCGCAAATTAAAGGAGGAAGCCATGCTGTCTGTGCACAGCGGCACAATGGTGAGCACAGCATTTCCGCTCTCCTGTGACTGCCGTCGCATCCCCTGAGATCACGGCCCTCATTATTCACTTCCTTCCTGTTGAGTTGGTCCTTGACACTATCGGCCCACGGGGACCCAGCCATCTATGAAGTAACAGTGACAGAGCCTTTCAGACTCCTTTGCAATTTTAAGGCGCTAACACAAAATCTCCCCTTCTCTCAGATCTAAAGGGAGCACACATGGGTTGTCTCCTGTGCTGGCTCTGTAGAAGATTAAGTGTGGCTTTCCATCATGAGTGACAGATACAACAGTCATCTTGTAAACAGCGTCATTTAGTACCAGGCCCAAGTCCCCAACACAAAAAAGCATCTCCACATTTTGCAGAGATTATAAAATGTTTGTATTTTAAATTACAAGATGTTATTTTTAATTGTGTTCAGTCTATTTCTGCCCATTTGACCGACTGTGCTGATTCTAAGTCTCTTTCCTCAATAAGAAATCATAAGTTTTAGTGTAATTTTTGAGAGGGCAGATGGCACACTTTTCTTCTGTCTTTTTATTGATTACCTATCAGCTGTGTCTCTTTCTCTGTATGAAATTTTCCAGATAGCTTCAGATGCTTAGGAAAGGTCAGATGAGCTAGTTATTAGGACGCCATGCAAATTAGACATCAGTATTATCTAAATTAAGATCCAAGTGGCCTATTTGTAAAGCAAAGAACTTGAGAATGCTGAGTCTGAGTGAGACTTTTGTTATTAACTTTATGATTTTCCATATCATGTTTGTGACACAGTTCTGTTTTTGATGCATAGATGTATATGCACGTAGATGTATGCATTTGTGTGTATGTGTGTGCTAGGTTTAACATTGCAGAGTGGAAGGTGGTCATTTAAGTATGTATTAGGTTCTGACCAGACCTTAAAAGTAGTCCACTTAAAGCCATGTAACCTTGGGAAGCTTAATTTTCTCCTATCATCTCATTGTTCTAACTGACTAAATGGGAATCAAGTGTTTATAGAGGACTGAGGCTAACTCCTGACACATGCAGTTTTTGGAACACTACGTCTATTTTTCTCCTTCTTGTAATGGCCTATCCCCTAGACTTTTCAATCTTTTTCTGTTGTTCAACTCATTACTATTGAAAATGTAGAGTTCATTATTATGAGTAGAACGCCTACAAGTTATCTCTTTAGTTCTATTATTTCTGTCAACTTTTTGTATTACTTAGTCCAAGAATTATGAATGCACAGACTCTTCTTTTACTTTCATAACTGGTAATAGTTCTCTTTACCACTGACCTTAGATGAAACCTCAGGATCCTTCTCAACACAGCGCCCGCGCCGACCCCCAAACCATCAGAAGTATAACAGTGAAACCTAAACACCTGATGTAGTTGTTAAAATGATGACTTTTAAAGATTTTGATTATTTTCACTGATATATATGAAGCTAGACTGAGAAAAAGACTGTTTCCTGTAACATATTTACAGGTAGTAATGAGAGAAATTTCCAGATTTTTTTGGAACAGAAATATTCAGTAGCAGAAGGATCACAGCGGAGGTCCATGTGCGTTCCTCTTGACTCCAGCCGGCACCCTTGGTCACAATGCCAAGAAAATAAGCTTACTCAGCTCTCCTGCTCCTGCCTGTCTCTCAGCTGTTCTCATCAACCCCAGATCTGAAAATTAGTGTCCTGTTTTCATGCTTATTTCAGAGTTTGGGAGTCTTCTTCCTGTTCCGTATTCTAGAAACACATTGGCCATCTTTTGCCCCATCTAGTAAGCATGTGCTGAGCACTTACTGGGTACGCTATCTATTCATGTCACCTCCCATAGTGCTCTGAGGTAGGTACCAGTATGCACATGCTGAAACTGCAGTATTGCTACCCTGGTATGTATGTTAGGATCACATTGCTGTGACAGAAGAAAGGAACATTCCTTCATTTATTTAGGTACTAGCTAATCACCTCCAAAACTCTGGAGGAATAGAGGAACATAGTTGATCTGATTTCTGAGAATCTAAGTCTTAGAACTTAGTAACTAGTAAGAAGCCCTACCTTAATTACAACATCTTCATCAACACCTCCCTCTTCAAAAGTGAGTTGGTCCCTCTGGCTACATAGATGTTATGATCTGCAATGTGCCTTTGCAGAAATTAGTTCTGTAACTCATTCTTTAAAAAAAAAGAAAAAAAAAAACTCTGCAGTTTTTCAATAAGCCTAGTATTTCCAGAAAATGGACTAAGTGTTGGGAATGAGAGGGAAACAAGATCCATAGGCACCGGAGAAGCTCCTCGTCCAGGCAGGAACCTAATATGCAAATGAGTAATTAGCATAAAGCGTAATGTACCATGGCATCTGAACTGATACTCCTTGGATGATCAGACCCTCATTAGATGAGGCAGGCTCTCAGGAGAAGTACACAACCAGTCAGTACGCACAGGAGCAATTTACGAAGCAAGAGGGTGAAATTCGTGGCGTGAGGAAGAAGGAGATGAGGGTAGCAGGATAGAAGTATGACTCAGAATGGAGTGGGGCTCAGGCCCAACACACGAGGAGGCCTGAAGTTCATGCCAAACACTTAACGTCTCCGCTAGAAGTAGTTAGAATGGCACTGTGGTGACAAAACCCCTGAGAAACTCTACTTGAAAGGCTTATTCTGTGCTTCTTTTTGAGTTTCAGGGGGCTCAGCCCCTAGCAGCTTGTCCCTCTCACTTTGGGGTGGCGATGATACAAGCAGGAGGTAAAGAGAGCCATGCCAAGCCGGAGATAAACACTGGGGTGCGATCTATTTCAAGTACAGACGTCTTTTACTTTGTTGCTCCAGAAGGAATTAACTACCTTCTCCCTACCTTCATCTTGAAGTCACTTTGTTTTTCAGTTTTAGAGTGTAGTTACCATCGTTTGGGCTACTTACAAATAGGAGATTCAAGGATAACATAGTGAAATCTTTAAAAAAATTAAATACACTTACTGAACCTCAATCCTAAAGCACAATTTCGAGATGTTCAGAGCCATCACAATGCTATGGGGGTGACATATCATCTGACAGTCCATTCTCTCTGTCTTTTTACCAAACAGTCACTTTCAGAGGCCCCATTTTATCTTGGACTCCAAGCAATATACATGATGAGGATATCGCAGTGTGGCAAGAGCCAGACAGTGCGTCTTATGCCCTAGGATAGAGGCTGCCTGCACTGTTTTGAAAATAATCATCAAACAAGAGTACAATTTGGAAAGTGTAGGTGTGATCACTGAAATAGTTTTTAAAAATCTCTCTTCTACCTTTAATTCACACTTCATACTCCAGCCAATGTTAATGATAGAAGAACCCTTCCCCAGGATGTGTTTTGCACATTTATCAAAGAACAGATTGCAGCAAAAGACTCCACTTCTGTGACAATAGCTTTGATTAACACCTATCAAAATAGAACCATCATTTGCTCACTTAAGCACTTATTAAATAACCCAATCTGCTACTGCATTAGAAGCCAGATGCCTCTATTTCCACACTCCACACCTGCTGAGAGGGCAGTTGCTACCTCCCTCCTTCGTCCCCAGCCACAGGCGACCTTGCTCACAGAATGTCTTGAGCCTGTGCCAGCTTGAGGTTCAAGTAGTCTATAAGTGTAGGCATTTTCTTAGCCCATGCTATTTCATGTGTACCACTGTACAAGCCCCCAAAGTCAAGGTCCAGTAATGACATCTATGGGAGTGGTCTCCATTCCAGGCAGTTCTGAACTCTGGTCAGCTCGCATCCTTCTGGGCTAACTGCTGTGTCATCTGTAAAAGAGTGACCATCAGGTCCTATAGGATCCTATGACAAGTAACGTTCACCTCTTGCCCAGCTCTGGGTCTCAAACTCACTATACTACTCACTTTTAAAAGAGCTACAATCATCACACTTTGGTTTTGGATACACAGCTAAGTTCTACTCTGTAATCTCCATTCTGTTGCTTGTTACAGCCCAACAACACAATCATGATGAAATACCTGATAGCTCCCCACTGTCAATATTAGATCTTCCTTTTCCTTAGTTAAGCAGTTTCCTCAATAGAGGCCTTGCCGCACACCCTGTACCCTTGACTTCTTGTAGTTTCACTCCATTTCTTCAGGGCTTTTCTTTAAAATGTCATCCTGAATACGCAACAGAGCACAGCATCCTAAAGGAGCTGTCCCAGTAAGAATTGTTTTGCAGTGTTAATCCCTCCCTCTCTGGGGCTGGACTGAAATATCTTTTGCTTTTGCCTAGTGACTATGGTGATCATGTGTAGGGAGGGATGTGCTTCTCTCGGCGCCTTTGCACGTGGTGCTCTGTCTGTCAGGAAAGTCCCTTCCGCATTCATTCCTGCAGCTGTGTGCTCATATTGCTCTGTTGCAACGTCATTTCCTCAGTGACCCTTTTCTGTCATCCCCTCTTTTTATTCTTTTAATGTCTTTAGTACAGGTTATAAAGGTCTGCAGAGTTTCACAATACAGATAGGACTCATAGTGATCTTCCTGCTTTTGGCCTCCCAAGCAGTGGGATTACAGGCATGAGCCACCATGCCCGGTCTCAGTCACCCTCTCAGCACACCCTGAGGGAAGGGGCTAGAATGGTAAACCCAGATGGAAGCCCTGGACCCTGCTTCTGCCTAAGGAGGTGCTTTAATCCGATGAGCAATCTGGCCAACCCTGTCTTTCCCTTTTATAGGTTTCATTTTTCTCCTGAATCTATTAGTGTCTGACATAGCATTGTTTTGTGACTGTGTTATCTGTCTTCCAAAAATGTGAACACCCTGTGGCAAGAGGTTGCTTTGTCCTGTTTCTCTCCAGCATATGTGATGTCACTCAATAAATAATTTCAGATTTAATGAAAATGGAGTGTGTAGTGAGCTGCAATTTCTAGTTCCTTTTTTTTTTGTGAAATGCTGTGAGATTGAATCTTTTCTCCACTGGGCAATTGACTCCATTAAAAATAAAAAACAACCCAGATTTGTTGTCAAATACAATATGAATAAGGAAAAAAATGCTCAGATTCTAGGTAATATTATGTAGTATGTCTATGTAGTATTTTAACATACAAGTTTCTAGGAATTTTGTCCAAATACATTTTCCTTTTAATAAAATGAGATAGTATGCATGCTTAAATTTTAATTATTTTTATTACATATTGTTCTTAGTCAATATGCATTATTACTATGTAAGAACATATAATATTTAACTATGTAGTTATATCATAATAAACCAGTAATAAGTTAATGTCTCCAGTTTATTGTGAGTTCCATGTTATTATACCAAACATTAATATAGCTAAAATTATGGAATGTTTGTGCCAGCCATAATTGCTTTCTTACTATAAAGACTTGTTCTATTGAGGCATATAAGACATGTATTGCTTATGAAGCCATTGTAAGCAGAGTCATTTAAAATTTAATGCTGTGATATTTTTGGCTTTTAAAAAAGTAGGAAAAAATACATTTATTCTCTGACAAAAATGAAAACTGACATAACGTTCCTATAAGATGATTGTATCATACCTACCAAACAAGGAAAACCAGAAATATATCACAAATTTCTTTTTTTCATCTATCAAATCTTAATTGTTTCCACCCCCATTGGCATAAAAGAAAAAATTAATTACATACTTTCCCTTTCTAAAAACGATGTTCCTTCTGTATTGTTAACCTTTTTAAAATTTTGTTTACATTTTCAGCCTGCATTCAATATAAAAAGCCATGACTTAATCAATATTCATGGAAAGTACATTTTCACAGTCTTTGTTTATAATGAATAGATGGGATGTCTTGTTTAAAACCTTAAAGAGTAAAATACTATTGGGAACCATTAAGTGTCTGGCTGGAAGATCATTTGCTTCTACTTTATTTTAATGAAGACTAAAGGGAAGAAAGGAATTAACCTTTATAGACAGTAGCAAAGGGGAAGGAAAAGTTTATAAAAGAAGTGAAAATATAGTAGTATATAAAGGAGAGTTACAAAGAGAAAAAGGATCTCTCCGGAGTCGAGGAGCACTGGGCCTGGCTCCTGCTCATTACACCTGCTGGCTTTCCGAAGGCCTGGCCTGGGCAGCTAGAGGACACATCAAAGGCAGTCACCGATGTCCGTACTCCTTGAGGCTCCAATGAAAGATGGCGCCAACACATAAGCATTACGATACTCCATTCATGAAGGCTATGAACTTCCAATGCTGTCTTTAAGAATTTGAATTGGTCTGTTTTCATAGCAATGACTTTATTTTTATTTTATTCATGGATTTCATTATTAAAAGGAAGAAAAAATAAAACACAATTTCAATATAAGGTAAGAGGAGAGTAATTAATGATTAATACGATGCCCATTGTTACCTTCAGAGTAGGAACATAGTATACAAGGTATAAGCATGAAATATTGTCCAAACAGTGTTTCTCCCTTTTTCTTTCCTTCCTTTCACTTTTCTTCCATTACAGTTTCTCTTTTGAATAGTTTCCTCCCAATTCACATTTTCTATCATATATTTTGGGTCCTGTTTACTTGTTCAGCTTCTCACACTCGTGAAACTCTATGATGTTTATTCTTGTGACTCTGTTCTATTTTACTTTTGAATATGTTCTGAAATTGCATTCATTTCCTTATAAAAGTTTCAAGTTTATCCTTCTTTATAGCTGATTTTATATGTTTTCCAATCCTCATCAAAAAACCCATCCCCAGTAGCTTAATATAGTTATCTTAATATTGCTGTCTGCTCTATAGCAAGTTTGGGGACCCCTAATTTGAAGTTACAAATGCAATACTATAACTGTGGATATAAATTCAACATAAAAATAAATGGAATTTTCTTTGAGAAAAATAATTTCTTTCCTTGACACCCTGCAAAACAATAGTTACCTCGTTATTTCTCACAGTGTGGAAAAGCTCTGGTCACACTGATTAGGCTTTTCTTAAAGGCCTGCAGGTAGCCCACAGATTGCCTGGTGGCTGACTAGGCTAGGAAGGCCTGTTCTAGAATGATTTAGCTCTGTTCCATATGATTCTTCATCCCATAGGAGGTCAGTACAAACTCATTTTCTGTGAGGCAGGGCTGACTAGAGGAACAGAGACTCACCAGAATTTTTACAGACTTTACATGGATTCGTTATTGTCTCGTTGTCTCTAGTCAGTCACATGATCAAGCCAGTCAGTAGGAAGTCACCTTCCAAATGGTATGGGTATAGGAAAATATGAAAAATAGGGCCATTAACTTTTCCCAGATATTCATATGAAAGTGTCTTGCAAAATCTCTAGCTCATAGGAAGCTACACTGGCTGTTAATTATCTCTGAGTTGATTGCAGCAATGAATCTTGATGGATCAGGCAGAGTCATGCCTCTAAAAGGAATGACTGATTGTCTAAAGCATCTATGACTGTGTAACCAGATACCTGGAAATTACATTTGCATGCTGCAGGAGATCAATGAGATGGATACACACCTTTATAAAAAGACCATAGTATGGCATAAGGTCAACATCTCATTGTGAGCCCACACTGATAATAGAGTTGTCCGGGGCCCGGAAGGATTGCTCAGTGGTCTAAAGCACCTGCTTGGGAAAGCTTGGGCAGCTGCAGGGACTGCAGTTCGATCCCTGGCACCACATGCTGCGCCAGCCCTGCCCTCAGGGCAGGCTGAGCCGGCCATAAAAATGAGTGAATAAACAAACAAAAGTTCGAAACAAGAAAAAAAAAAAAAAAAAAAAGATAATAGAGTTGTTCACGCTTTCAATTCACCTTAAATACTAATTCCTATATGACAGATGTATAATTTTTTTGTTTAATGTGCCTATGTAAAAAGATTAGAAACAAAGATATAACTGCTTGAAAAGCATTAAATGTACTCTTTTCAACTTGGTGAAATTTTTCTATGTACATCTCAACAATGGACAACATCTGTTAAAATATATTCACTGTATATAAATGTGGGATTCCACAGTAGGTTGAAAAAAAAAAAAAAAACAGAAGAAGTCTATAAATATCAAGTGTCTGAAAAGCAATGTGTTTAGAAAATCCAAAGAGATAGCTGTTAACAAAACACATTTTAAAATTTCCCAACAGTGATGCAAACAAACCAGTAATAATCTTGGAGGTGTGTGTGTGTGTGTGTGTGTGTGTGTGTGTGTGTGAAATAAAGAAGATAGTACTTTCTTTCCTGCCAGAATTCAGTTGAGAGGTGGGAGCATCTGACTAGATCCCACAGTTGTCATTAGTGTAGAGTCTGTGAAACAGGAACATTGCTGGAAAGAAGAGAAAACTGTAAGATAATTTATCAGCTTCTGCAGTATCAATAAGACTGCTTTAAACCTTAGTCTCATAGCTGCCATTGTGACTGTTTTTGTAGTAAATATAACTAACTTTTTCTCCAGTTAAGCACCACAGTGATAATAAAAATATGGCCATCACTTTTTATTGCTCCTGCAACAATTCTTTGTTGAAATCAGGACCTATAATAACTCTCCTGTTGTACCAATGAGGAAACAGAGCAAAATGAGATCAAGTGACTTGGTCAAGGTGCAGGTCTAGTTGGGGCTCTTTCAAATCTTAGCTCAATGCTTTCCTTCAAGTATGTTATTCCTGTCCCACTGGGGATCACGTTGTAGTTATCTCATTCTGAAGGCGCATAACTGGCTTCCTTGGTCACTTCAGGGGAGAGAAGTTTAAGTTCAGGAGCATTAAGCAAGACCATTGAATATAAATACTGAGAAAAGAAAAATCAAAGATGGGAAACTATAAGAATTGATAATAAGAGCCAAATCTGTTTCTCTGAGCACTCTGTTTGGTCTGCACAGTATTTTGAAGCACAGTTTAGGCAGATGTTTGGCTGTCATGTGAGCAGGTTAACACCTAAGCTTAGTACTAACCCCTTTATGTATTTAAGTTCATTGTTTGATATTTACATATTTGATATTGAAACTGTGAATTTGGGGATTTTAACCAATGAACTTAACTCTGTATTTTAGATTGTCAGTCAAGAATAATGTGTTCTTTGATAATATGAGTGGTTCGCTAACATCTGAGACTTACTAGCTTGGTTAGGTGGTCTGTGGGTTACAATATGAAATAGAAATCAGCTGTGCCTTGGATGTGCACATGGAGACTGTAGCTGCTGACCAAGCTGCCGTGGGTCCAGCAAGCTGAGCCTGATGTTGGCGCATGCTCCTGTTTAACCTGGAGGGATGGGGTTGATGTAGCATAGCATATTTACTGAAAACTGTCACTGGAAGAGAAACTGCCATCCTAATTATATCACAGAAATTGAAGACTGCATGTTTCCGAAGTCAGAAATAAATCCTCGATAAGAAATAACGACACAGGGGCTCAGGAGATAGCTCTGAGGCACAAATACCTGCCTGGCAACTGCAAGGTCCTGAGTTTGAACCCCAGCCCCCCACACACACAAAAAAAAAAAGAAGAAGAAGAAGAAGAAATAACGACACAAAAATTTGATGCTATTTACACCTGAGTTTTAGGTACCTGCGATACCACCAGTTCCCCCAATCTGAGAATACAATCTGGAAAAATGCATTCCCCCCTGGCTGAGAGAAAAACAAACTGTCTTTTAGCAATAACCACCAATGTTTTCTAGACTCTGTTTCAACACACTGTAGAATTTTCTTATAGATATTTGACAAAATAATAGTTAGATAAACTACATTTCCCTTGATCTACTCTCTATTCATTTTCCCATTGTACAGATGGATATGATTTTCTAACATGTCAACAGTTTCCATGTATCTTGCTCCTTTTATTTCCCATGATGTCTTCACATCTGCTATTGAAGATTAGTTTGAAACATACTTTTGACTTTCTGTAATATAAATTTCTTTCATCTCAAAAATTACAAAATTTTCAGGAGAGATCATGAGAAAGCCGTTATCCAACTCTCAACAGAAAGCGATATGAACAAACCATTGCACTACATTTAACCTGTACCCAAGCCCCATGACCTTAATTCCTTGCACTGCATTAGTTACTTCAATCCTTCCAATGACTGTTTCCAACGTGCAAATACTATGTCCATCGTCTCAGAAAACTCAGGCCCAGAGAGCTGAGGTATGGTACCTAGTGTTCACTGTACAAGCAATGCCATGTACGTTGTTTACTACTTACCTGTGTAACTTAATTCTCACATAGATGAGAGCATGGATATCCTTGACTTAGGTGAATTTTGGTAACATTTTATAATCCTGAGTTTGTTTTTGAATCTTAACTAGTATACCCTCTCAAACTCAGCAGTGACCTATGAATTATTAAATGATAAGCAGTTGAGTGTACCTCCTTTATGAATATCATAGAGTCCTCTATTTCCCATATTTTAACAGATTTTATTTTTTGCCATCAATTTCTTAGTCTAAACTAATGACATTATAAAAGAAAATTCTGTGAGAGCCCTTCTATAGATGTTTCTCTGATCCCTTGCTAATATTAGACTTCTTTGTGTTACTTTCTATGCATCTGAATACTCACTGTTTCCACTGCTACACTTCAGGGTATTCATGATTGAACAAATCAGTCATCAACACAGAAGCGTGCTCCTTCTGGGAATCAACCAGAACTCTTAACAGTCTCCCTATCTGATAAATGACTAAGGGAAATACTTAACTCATGCTGCTAGACAGATATTGCATGCTCAATATGAATGATGAAAATGTTCTCTGATACCAAGGGGACTATGTTTGCAAAACTTTACTCAGATTTCAACCTCGCAGCGGGTAAGGAGTTTCACTTTTCTGATCACAGGCATATTTTGGCTCAAAATTTTTAATTATTTGAACCTGACAGCTTTGTGAGCACACTTAGCTCAGATGCATGTACTATACACACTTGCATATATATGTTTATATTTACATATACATATTGGATGAAGTCATGTCACATCATAATGTATTTGCTCAATAATTTATTGCTTACAATGAAGCTTATGATAGAAAAAATGAACAACTTTTGAAGAAAAACAAAGTCATCGCTATATTCAATTTATAGCCATAGGTGAGCCTTCATTTGGGGACTGAATTGAAGATTTTAACAAAGAAGAAGAGATGTCTTATAAATGTCTAGATCACACAGTACAGTTAAGGGATTAATCCTGCCTAGAGGGCTCTTTTATATTTTTTAAAAATGGGGATTTTAGACATGTGCTCAGGGGCTAGAGGCTTGACCTTCATCTGAATTTTTGATTTTTGAATCTTATTTTCAAATTTTGAGTTAACTTAAATTTCTAAAAGCCTCTGAAATGCATATTCCTCTGAGGTATACTCCATAGCCAGCACAGATCACATCATGCAACTTACAAGTACTAATGGCTTGTTGTCCTGTTGTGTAAACACTGCAAGAAGGTCATTTTGGACAGAGATTGTGCCTTACTGACACTGTATTAACATATTTTATAAGTGAGAGTAATAATAGTAATTGCACTATTCTTTTTCTATAAAATACAAGAATCCTAGTTCTTTGCACATTGACACCCATTTTTTTTTTTCTGCCAGCCCCTGAAGGTGACACCTAAAAGCATCTAATCCTCTTATTTTCCTTCTCCTCTGGCCCCAGTGTGACTCACCTGATGCTTGATTTGGAGGTCTGTTTATCAGTGTGCATCAAGGTCAAAAATTTTCCAAGAACTGATCTAGAGCTGTTTTTGAATACAGTTGTAATGCTAAGGAAATTCGGTTTCTGGTGGACTTAGAGAGTCCACCTCTTTTCCCCATTCTGTCATTTTGGCATTAATGATAATACAACACATCTCACATCTTTGCATGTTTCACACGAAGTTCTCTGAAGAACAGCTCCTGGTCCTTACTTGAGCCTCATTTCTCTGTCTAGCTTGGATATATGTCCATAGTGCTGAATGGGGTACAGATATCTGGTTCCAGTAGCATTCTCTTCCTCACTTATATATCTCAAGCTTCAATTTACCTTTTTTCAGAGAATAAAATAGAAGTTTCTTTCCTTTTCCTCTGCATTTAGCTATTATTTTAAATTTATGTATTTGGGAGAGGGTCTCACTATGCAGCTTGGACTTGTAATCCTGTTTTCAGCTTGTCCAGACTGGAATTACAGGTGTGTGCCACCATATCCGGTCTCGGAGGCTGGTTCAGCATGCCCAGGATGGGATGGGGCAGGGCCCGCATGTCATGTGGTGTCTAGGATCAAATTCTGGTCCCTATGCTTGCCTAGGCAGGTGCTTAGTTCACTGAGCTATCTTGCCTGCCCTTTCCCTGTATTCAGTTTTCCATCTTTCATTCCCAGAGTCATTCATTTACACATAGTTTTTGAGTGATTATTATGCATCAAACACAACAATGAATTCTGGGGATAAAATGATAAATAATCAGATAGAATTTCGATCATTATGACATTTATAGATTTGTTACTGGTCTGGAACTTGTAGTGATCCACTTGCCTCAGCCTCCTGAGTACTGGGATTGCAGGAGTGTACTACTATCCTCCCTGAGAACTTACTTTAATCCAGATGAATCACATAGTGTGGCACATATTCTTCTGACCTTTTTTGCTAATCAAGAAAAATTCTTCCCTATATTTTATTTGGTGAGGGAAAGGCATATATTATGTAGTTTGAAGATCTGTGAACCCATTAAGACAGCAATAGTGAGGCTGGGGAGATGGCTTGGTGGTCTAAGTACCTGCCTGGCAAGAGCAAGGACCTGAGTTTGATCACTGGCATCACATGGTGTGCTGGCCCCAGAACTCTGGGTGTGCTGTGCAGGCCACCAACACCAGGCATGGTGGCAGAAGCCTGTAATCCCAATGATGGGGAGGCTGAGACGGGAGGATCACTATGAGTCTGAGCTGTGTAACCAGACCCTATACCAAGTAAATAAATTTTTTAAAAAGAGGAAATGTGGATAGGGAGATAAGACAGTAATAATAATCAAATGATAACCTAGTAATCAATAATCATTATAACAGATAATAAAATCATTTGATTATATAATTACAGGTAATCATCTATATAAAGAATTCTCAAAAAAAGTAAAAGTTGATGTGCTTTTTATTAGCAATGCAGGAGCCAGTGAAAGTATGGAATGTATAAAAAACAAAACAAACGAACAAAAACCCAGAGTAACAGAAGTGCTGGGTCTCAGAGGTTAACTCCAGAGTAAAAGCAGTTTCTTCATGGGAGAATAGGCTAAGACTGTCCAAGACCCTAACAAGTCACTGATTGACAAGCAATGTGAAAGAAGATATACTTAATGGAATTAATTTTAATTTTTTGCAAGCAAAGACTAGTTTTTTTTTTTTTTTTTTTTTTTATGTACTTGATTGGTGGAGGAGCACAACAGCCTGGTTTCATTTGGCGATTGAGACTGGGCGTGGTGGCGTGTGCCTGTAATCCCAGTGCTCTGGAGTACGAGTCCAATCTACGGAGTGAGGCCCTGCAGATCCTGTGTTCCCTATCCTAAATGCATTTTTTTTAAAGTACTTGAAAGCAAGGTGATGTAGTTTCCAGCAGTCCCATCAATCATGGAAAGCTGCCATTGCCAAAGAGTGACACATGAAGAGAAAAGTAACTAAGAGGTGCGCGCCGTACCTAGGAAAGAACCGGCAACGTTTCCTCAGAACTGAAGTGGGCAACTCAAACAAAGGGCAAAAGATTTTATAACAGTAGCAATTTTCCTCCTTTTGCAGCTTCTTGCTCAAATGGGAAGGTGGAAAAGCCAAGCCACCAAATTACAGGAAATGATCATGAGTGACATTGAGAAGTGAATTATAGCGGCACTTGACTGTTGGAAGCTGCTCAACTCGCCGCTCATTTCCGGAAGTGGGCGGAGGCCCAAGGCCCTGAAGTATCATAATCTCTCAGGCTTTCTTTTTTTTTTTTTTTGCCTTTTTGAGACAGAGTCTCGCTATGCAGTTGAGGCTGGTCCTGAGCTCACTTTTGTAGCCCAGGCTGGTCTCGAACTCGCACCAATCCTCCTGCCTCAGCCTCCCAAGTGCTGGGATTACAGGCGTGAGCCACCACACCCGGCTCTCAGGCTTTCTGATCACTGTGTTACCAAAGATAAGCGTTACACGAATCTCAGTGCCAAAAATGTTCCTTATGAAAATAAGGTGTACAAATGGCCAGCAAGATAGTTCAGTGGACGAAGCACCTGCTTGGGCAAGCACAGGGACTGGGGTCGATCTCCAGCACCACAGGCTACCCTGGCCCCACTCACAGGGTGCTGAGCCAGCCAACAAGACTGGGTGTGGCAGGGCTCCCCTGTAACCTCAGCACTAGGGAGGCTCAAAACAGGAGGATCACTACAAGTCTGAGCTGCATAGTGAGACCCTGTACCAAATACATAAATTAGAAAAGAAATAAGGTGCACAACCAAGGCTACTCACCGACCAGGAAGCTCTGATCATAATAATCACCCCAAGTACAACTGTGTTGTTGGTCCCATAGAAGATATTTTAAACAACAGTTTGAATTATTGCAATTATTACTCAAAATTTCTATTTTTAATGAAGAAAATTATGATATAGGAGAGTTCATTCCTGCATGGACTGAGATAGGAAAATATAAGAAATAAATCATAGCCCTCTCTTGCTTTAGCATATAGAAGCATGAGAAAAAAAAAGTGCAGTTCAACTATTCAACCATTTAACGGTTGTGAAAATTTTCCACGTGCAAAGTGCTAATGAGTTGGGCTGTATTCTTTCACTCATTGTTTCTTCATACTTGTTAGAGGATCTATTTCTTTCTTTCTATTTTTCTGTTATGGCCAGCTCAGCCTGCCCTGGGGTGGGGCTGGTGTAGCATGTGGTACTGGGAATCGAATCGCAGTCCCTGCCATTACCTAAGCTTTCCTAAGCAGGCACTTTAGACCGCTGAGCCATCTTGCTGGTTCCTGAGCATCTGTTTCTTCTAACTCAGAATAAAAACTTAACTTTGTACCCCACACTATTCTTCTGGAGTTCTAAATACTGTCTTCTTTTAGTAATTAAAGCATTCCATCAGTGCATGAGCCAGAACTCAGATCTGAGCACACAAACCTCCTATCAGCCTGGCAGTGCATCAAGTCCAGCATCCTCACGAGGCAAGCGGAATGTGTTGACAGCTTCCCTTTCTGAGTTTATTGTTGTTTTCCTAGCACTTGGGCTTAGAAACCTTCAAGGCACAGCCAGGAATATTCAGATTAATAGAAAAGGATCAGGAGTATTACACAGCTCTATGTGGCTGGGTAATAATCAGCTGCCTCTGGCTTCTCTGCACTTGGAGATTGGCACAAGCTTCTTCTTTCTTTTTTATTACTGTTAATAAGAAATAACAATGCAATAGTTTTAAAATACGTTAGTAGTACATTCCCAACAGTTGACACAATGCTCATTGTTGTCCTCATAGTAGTTATTTAGAGCACAAGATGTAGACATGGTAATTTTGCTACTCATTATTGGTACAAAATTTTCTTCTCATTGAACTCAGAGAAAGTAGCTTTCTACATAGTGCAATATTCCATAATCATAGTGGGTCACTGGCAGAACTGGGAATGTTAGAAGCTGTGGACTTAAACCTTTCTTAGGGCCTGTATTGCTCATCTCTGAGAGTCTACTTGTGGTACAAGATAAAAATAAATTGCATGTGCTCCCTAGTTGCTGGCACATAGTTCCCCAAGCCTTGAAATCTTGAAAGTAAGGAATATGTTTCATGTGCTAATGAGATGACTGGTGTTTGGGGATTCTGAGGTAGCTTCACTTTGGCTTTTGTCACAGAGAAACCAAGCCATGTTGAAAGAGTTGGAACTCAGACCCCACCCCAACCCAAGGATGAGGGTCTGGTAACTGAGCAGTGATTAATGACTAATTAATCATGCATACTACACTGCATAAAGCTGTATAACTAAAATGAAAACTGCATATGTAACCCTAACTGATGAGGTACAGAGTGTTTCTACATGATGACAACCTTAATGTCTGGAATAGTGTGAAACTGCACACACACACACACACACACACACACACACACACACACACACACTCATGGTTTGACATGTCTGTCCATGTGGCTTTTCCTAAGTTGTGTTTTTAAAATAAATGAGGCAGTAAGTTTTTATATCCTGTGAGTCATCTGTGTGATTTATTGGATTTGAAAGGGTGGTGCAGAGAATTCCAGATCTGTAATTGGCTGAGAAGAAATGGGGGTCCTCTGGGCATCCTTCTGTGATTGGCTTTGAAGATAGCGGCAGTTTTGTGGGACTCAGCTCTTGACATACAGAGTCTGTCTTTTAACACCAATTTGATGTCATTTCCTTGCTCCTTGGCTTGTGTAAATGGGCCACAGGTGATTTCACTGTACAGCCTTTCTTTCGGTAGTGCCTCATCATGTAATAACATCGACCATTACATACGGCGTGCTATTGACTCAGTCAGAGCTGAAAGGAATAACGAGAAGACTGCCTTAACACAGTTACGGAGGACTCATGAGAGTTTGTCCCACTCTGAGTGGGTCTCAAGCCACCAAAACTTCTCACATGTATTAAGAGCTACAAGCAGGCTAAGGAATGTGCATAATCAACTTTGTGAAAACAAGCTGCTATGCACATGGCCTCCAGCTTTCGCTAAACTCTTAAGTTCACACAACAGCAGTCAGTAAAGTTCCAGGAGAAGAATCAAAGGACAGCTAGGATGCCTCCAGGAATTTATTGTTGTCTGTGACCTTGTTTACCAGCTTGCCAGAATTATGAGGGACAGCAAATATTCTTCCTTAGGCCCTGTTCTTTGCTCTTTGCTTCCTCAGGCCAGCAAGCTTCTTGCTCATATCTCTACATTTCCCTTTCTGTTGTTGCTGCTGCATTTTATGAGGCATCAGAGTAAGGGTGACAGACTGTTGGCTAATGGCTTGTTGTTGGACTCATCCTCATCACCTAGCTAGGCAAGATATCCATGCAGTACAGAGAGAACATAAATAAATTATTACCCTGCTTCCACTGTTTCATTGACTAGCATGAAAAGGATATAGATGTTTCAGTGCAATCAGAGCTGCCTTGTAACAGATTAGTACCAGAGAATTCTGACAATTGTTTTGCAAAAGTACTATCAATATGCTGCTGAAGAGACAAAATATCAGAAGTAATACTACCATGATATGATAAATGTATTTTTTTTTGTTTTTACGTTTTCCCATGGGAAATGAGTTAGGGTCCATGGGATCAGAGTTAAACAGAATGAGGAGGTATTTTAACCACAATTAAAAATTTATTTCTTTATTCTTTTATTTACTTATTTGGCACAGGATCTTGCTTCATAGCATGGACCCATAGGGATCTTCTTGTCTTGGTCTCTGCAGTTCTTGGATTGCAGACATGTTCCACTATGCCCAGTTTTAGTGGCCAGCATGGCATGCCCAGGGCTGGCATGGCATACAGTACTGGGGACCAAACCCAGGTCCTTGTGCTTGCCAGGCAGGTACTTTGACTGCTGAGCTATCTTCCTAGATCCTCCAATCATGTTTCCAATGAAGTTGACACTGTAGATTAACAATTTGATCTCCTAGCATAGCAACAGCTTGTTTTAAATCATTTATTTTTTAATTTATTTTTTAAAATGCATTTGGTTATTACAGGGTCTCACTATGTAGCTCAGGCTTGTAGTGATTCTCCTGTTTTCAGTCTCCCTAGTGCTGATATTATAGGTGTGTGCTACCATGCCCAGACTCCGGCTGGCTTATTCCGCCCTTGGGGTAGGGCAGGCACAGCCTGTGGGATCAGGGATCAGGGTGCTTCAGTCTGCTCAGCTATCTCATTGATCTCTATATCATGTACTTTAGTATTTAACTGTGAATCTATTTGTCTTCCCCTTCCCCAAACTTCAAGGCTGGTTTATGTAAGCTGTTTGTCTTTGTGAAGTCCACATTTGTTCTGAGACCTTGTGCCACTATTGCAAAAAGTGAACAGTTTGCACACCTTGACCGAACGCTACTCTTACTATAGAGATATGAGCAAAAAGCTTACTGTCACAAGAAAGCAAAGAACAAAGAACAGGGCCTAAGGACGGATGTTTGCTATCCCTCATTTTAATTCTTGCAAGCTGATGAACAAGGTCACAGATAGCAGCAAATTCCTAAAGGTACCCTGATATATATATATATATATATATATATATATATATATATATATATTAGATGTTCTTTGGTTGGTGAAATTGATTTGTACCCATTATTTATTTTTTATTTTATAAAAAACTGAAACAAAGTTTACAACAATAATAGGAGAATACCAAGAGTTAGTACATTGCATATTATCATCTTCAAAATAGCTACATAGAGTGCAAGATATGGGCAAATATAACCTTCTCCAATCACTATAAGAACAAATCCTTCTTTTCAATGAATTAAGAGTCACTAAGAATATACCTAAGTTGTTTGTTTCTCCTTTTCCCCTTTGTTCTTTTTCCCTGTCCTAGTTCCTTTTTTCCTTTTAAACAATTTCTTCCTATTTAACAACATCTATATTTATGTACAGACAATTTAGACCTAATTCACTCTTTCAATTTCCCACACCAGGGAGACAATATAGTGTTTACAGTAATGACTATTGTAATTTATTCCATGCATATTATAGTCTCAGGTTGTACCTATTTTCCTATAAGTCTCAGGTTCATCCTTCTTTATGACTAAGTAGTACTCCATTATATAAAAATACCATCTCTTTTTTATCCATTGCTCAGTTGATGGGCACTTGGGTTGTTTCCAAGACTTGGCAATTACAAATTGTGCTGCTATAAACATGGGTGCACATATGTTACTATGGTCTGATGTTTTCATTCTGGGAAGATACCCAGAAAGGAAATAACTGGGGTAGTAGCACCACTAATGCTAGCTTTCTGAGGAAACTCTACATTGATTTCCGCAGTGGTTGCAGTATTCCACCCTCCTGCCAACAGTGGAAAAGGGTTACTTTTTCCTCACAGACCCTGAAGCATTTGGTTTTGGTTGATTTCTTGATAATAGCCATTTTTTTCTGGCATGAAGTAGAATCATAGTGTTGATTTAATTTGCATCATTCAAATGAACAATGATGTTGAACCTTTCTTGTACACTTAGCTGCCATTTATATTGATTCATCAGGAAATGAGCATTTGCCCCAGATGCCCAGTTTTGGATTGGGTCTTTGAATTTGTGGGGCCTGATTTTTTTTTAATTCTTTATATGTTCTTGATGGAAATCTTTTGTCTGAGGGTCATTTGGCTAATTTTTTTTACTCTGTGCATTGTCTTTTTACTTTCTTGGTGATTTCTTTGATGTGAAAACTTGTTTTTAATAAGATGAGATCCCAGATGCTGATTCTTTAATCATTTCCCATGCAGTTTTGGTTGCATTCTTATCCCTGTGTCATCAAGATTTCTACCTAGTTTTGCTTCCAGTAAATTTGGTGTTTTAAGATTTAGAGTTTTTTAAATTAGTTTTTACTTCAGTGCATGGTGATAGACATGGGTCTAATTTTAGTCTTCAGTACGTAGAGAGCCAGTTTTTCCAGTACCATTTATTAAAAAGACTTTCTTCTAATGAACTTGTTTGGCTCCTTTGCCCAAGAAAAAGTGCTTGAGTGTACTTTCAAGTGTATTTGCATTTTTAATTTTTTGTTTAGATTTAATTTTATTTTAAAGAGTAAAAATGACAGAAACAAAAATAGAAAAACAGTAACAAGCAAGAGTACATAGCACAGAATTTCAAAACAAGAAAAATTAACAATGGTTGTATTACATATTTTTATCATTCAGTATGTTTAAATTAATTGACATAGGTAAGATTGGTCAAATAATTAAACATTAACACTTCTAATAAACATTATTTTTTTTAACTCTTCAAAATGCATTTTGTATTTAAGTCACTCTTCTAAAGAAAATTATAAGGGTTGAGGATATAGAAAATGCAAGGTCCTGAGGTTGATTCCTGGTAAAGTCCCCAAATTATTATTATTATTATTATTATTATTATTATTATTATTTTTTATTTTTTATTTTTATTTTTTGGTGGGACCAGGGTTCGAACTCACGACCTTGCACTTGCCCAGCAGGCACTTGTGCCTCGGAGCTATCTCCCCAGCCCCATCCCAAATTATTTATTTATTTATTTATTCTTCTTTTGAGTCCTTACACTAGGGAGACTATATGATATTTGCATATGTATGTCTGGTATACGTATATATTCAGGATAAATCCATTTATATATGAAGTCTTCTAGTTTATCATTCTTATAGATGAGTAATGCATTTTATGAAAATACCACATCTTTTTCAACCATTCTTCATAATTTTTTCTATTGATCTACAGGGTTTTTTTTCTTGCAAGTACCATGCTGATTTTATCACAGTAGCTTAGCACTATAATTTAAAGTCAGATATTATAATGCATTCAGCATTTCTTTAGTTTCACATGATTTCCTCTGCTACTCTAGGTCTCTTCTGGCTCCAGATGAATGTTAAGAATGTTTTCTCTGTTTCCATGAAGTATATAATTGTATTTAATTGGGATTGCATTGAATCTGTATAACAATTTTGGGAATATGGCCATTTTCACAATATTGTTTTTTCCTATTTGTAACACCCTCCTATACAAACAATGGGTCACTGGTAAAATTAAAGAATGTTTAAAATCAAATAAAAATGCAGATACCACTTATTAGAACCTGCAGCATGTAATGGAAGCAGTTCTTACAGAGAACTTTCCAGTGGTTCTTGCTACTCATGAGCAAGGAGTACTTTTCCATTTTCTGAAATCTTCATTTGTCTTCTTTTAAGTACACTGTATTTTTCAATATATAGATCTTTCACTTCCTTTGTTAGATTTATTTCAAAGTTTTCTTTGTTTCCTTCTTACTTTGAAGCTATTGTGAAGGGTGTGGTCTGCCTAATTTCTTTCTCAGTTTGTTGATTGTGTACAGGAACACTATTGATTTTTGAATGATGACATTTATCCAGCTATGCAATTGAATTTGGTTATTAAATCTAGAAGTCCTTTGATGGCATTTTGGAATCTTCTCTGTAGAGCAACATATCATCTGTGAATAATGATAACTTAACTTTTTTGTTTCCTATTCTTATGCCTTTTATTTCTCTCTCTTTTGTAATTGCTTTGTCTAGTGTTCTAGAAATATATTGATTAGACGTGGGAATAGTGGATATCCTTGTATTGTGCCCGATTTTAAAGTAAAACTTTTCAGGGATTTTTCATTCTGTATGTATGACATTGGTTGTCAGTTTGTCATAGATGGCTTTTGTCAGATTGAAATAAAGAGCATCTATTTAGATTTTCTGTAGTTTTTTTTGTGTAATGAATGAGTTTTAGGCTTTATCAAAAGCCTTATCTATATCTGTTGAGATAATCATGTAGTTTTTGTCTTTGGCTTTATTGATAAGGTATATTATATTTATTGTTTTGTGTGTGTTAAACCATCCCTGAATTTGGGATTTAATCTCACTTGGTCATGGTATATAATCTTCTTGATGATTTGCTATATTTTCTTTGCTAGTATCTTACAGAGAATTTTTGCATCTATGTTCATTAGAGAGATTGGCTTATACTTCCTTTTTGTTTAAAAAAGAAAAAAAAAAAAAAAACGAATGCATTTTGGTACAGGGTTTATAGGGCCTCACTACACAGATCAGGCTTGTAGTGATTCTCCTGATTTTCAGTCTCCCAACCCCTGGGATTACAGGCTCACCACCACCTTGCCCAGCCTCAACCATCATCACAGCATGTCCTGGCGACAGGGTGGCATAGCGCGCTGGGGACCAAGCCCTCAACCTGTGCGTCTGCCTAACCCGGTGCTTTAATCCGCTGAGCTGTGTGACCAACCCTGTGCTGTCTTTTTTGGTTGAGCTGTTCTCTGGTTTTGGCCTCAGGATAATACTTGCCTCCAGGAAAAAGACAGGTCACATTGCTTCCCTTTCAATTTCATTAAGCCGTTTGAGGAATACTGGCATCAAACCTTTTCTGAATTTCTTGTAGAACTTGGCGGTGAATTAGTTGGGTCCTGAACTTTTAATTGCTTATTATTTCTATTTTTAGGTCTCATATAAATTTTATACATATTAGTATATGGGCTATAATAATAACATGAATGTATTATGTCACAGTGAATTTCCTTATACTTAAAGGCTTCATGTTTTTTGGGTAGTGAACACTGTTGTGAATATTTATTAGATGATGAAATTAAACTCTGCTGTTACAGTTTCAGCCTATGAATGTGACGTTTCTCACTCTTTCCAGAGGCTGCTGTTCCAGGAACAGCACAACTGTCTCCCAGATGGCAGAGGCTTCTGCGTCCCCTAACTCCCTTTACTTTGGGTTTGTGCCATGCAACTGCCCTGCCTATCCGCTGAAAGAGGTCATGCCACAAGGCCACATCTACCTCGTGCCCAGCTAGAGATGCACAAATGTGCCAATGAAATCCAGGTTCTTAATTCACTCTATGAAAATACTACATTAAACAGTGAAAGTGTCTCTTGAAAATGTTTTAAAGTAGAAGGCTTAGAGAGTAGACAGCCACTTATTATGTAGTTATTAAAAAATATCAAGTTCTGTGTCTTCGCTGACACAAATGCACTAAGGTGAATATGCTGATCATTTCCGGAGCTGTGGCTGAGTGTCGGAGCTGAAGAACGCTTCACGTTTCCTTCTGAATGTCAGCTGGTAAGCAGTCTTAAAATGCTCCGGGATTTGGCAACATCTGAAAGAATTCTGACTCAGTGATAGTTGGGAACAGGTGTGTAACTTTTGTGTAGTTATTTGGTCACTATAAGATATCAGAGGACATAGGTAATTATGATCAACACAGCCATGATTTTACTTTACATATCATTTTTTATGGACATAGTAGAATTTAGTATATTTTAGAAAGAGATAATGCACATTGTCATTGTTCTTGGAGCTTTTTGCTTTTTTAAAAAATGTTATATATTTCAAGTGTACAATAATATTGCTGTTATGGGATTGATATCAGGACCTCTCGATGGTATAAGGAAAATATAATTTTTAATTGGTCAGCAGCTTGATAGGTTGCATTCGTGTTCTCAAAAATCAAAGAAGGAGACAGCTGTGGTGGTGTATGCCTGTAATTCCAGTTCTTGAGAGGCTGAGGAAGCAGGATCAGTGTGAGTTCGAGACCAGCCTGGGCTACAATAGTGAGTTCCAGGCCAGTCTGAACTGCATAGCCAGACCCTGTCTCAAAAAGCAAAACAAAACAAACAAACAAACAAAAAATCAAGGAATGACTTCTGAGAAACAAGAGTTCAATTGCAGGACATTTTATTGTGGCAAAGGCAACCTCTGCCTAAGATGGACAGGAGGGGCCTCAGAAAATGGGTTGCCTATGGATCCACTTCTCAAAGGAAGTTTTATAGAGTAGAATCACACGGTGTGTGTGGTGTGCCACAAAATGAGGGACCACAATGTGATTTTCAGCATAGTTGCTTAGATATTATTGCTTGAGTGGGGGCGCAAGTCATGAAGCAAGTACAAACGGAAAGCACTCGGACCTCTTCTGGAAGGGATGGGAGAAGGAATGAACCTTTGTTTCCAGGAAAGTGTCATGGAGGCCTTGATCCTGCAACCCAGGTGGCTGATGCCTATTTAGAATATCAATAATTACTATTTCCCCATGGGAAAGTGTGTAGGTGTAGTCACTTTATCTTTGTCTTGAGGCCTATCCTTTAAAGAATGTGTATTAGAGAGAGAGAGAGAGAGAGAGAGAGAGAGAGAGAGAGAGAGAGAGAGAGACAGAGAGAGAGAGACAGAGAGAGACAGAGATTACAGAAATGCTTCAGAAAGTGTCAAGAATGACGGGATGTGTGCTGAAAGGAAGAAGGAATATCTGTGGAGGATTAATGGCAGTGTGACTTTTACTATGAAGGGACTTTATAGTTTTTATTTAAACATTCACCGCATGTGTCAATCACATCTCATAGATATCCTCAAGTCACTCATCTCTTTCACTAAAATACTCACTGTTCCACAGCTTAGCTTCTAGGAAGTACCCTTCTATTTTCCTTTACCACACCTAGGGGATATTATGCTAACTGAAATAAGCCAGACATAGAAAGGCAAATACTGCATGACTTCATTTATATGTGGATTCAAACTCTTTTTTTGCATTTTTAAATTTTACTGCTTTCTCAAAAAATAAGAAAACTATTTGTCAATATGCTTTCTATGTGGTTCAAAGAATGCTGGTGAAAGTTTACATTTCATTAATCCCGATTCAGCATGAATGAACTCTTAACCCAGGATGAATTGAAAGCTAAGCTCTAGCACATCTTAATCCTGTCCAAAAAAAAAAAAAAAAAATAAGATTTGACCTAATATTATTGTAGAAAAAAATTATGACACTGAAGAATTTATAAGCCGGGTCCACAAATCACCTCCTTCAGGAGACTGACTGCAATTTCCTCATTTGAAAGAAATGTCTCTCTTTGTACATGCTATCATCTGGTGCCCAGAATTGCATCAGGTACTAATAAAAGACTGAGAGGAAAGCTGTTCACATCCAGAGAGAGCAACATCCAGAAAATACATGCAAAGATTTATGTTCAGTTACAGAAGTGAGTGATCTATGGAAATAAAAAAGATAGGTACTGTGAGGAAAACTACATCATAAACATACTTAGACTTCGAAGGCGGAGACATTTAGGTTTTTAAATTGGTGGTACTTAGCCTGGTTAGATGTAGCATGGACGGGAGCTACAGAATATGGGGAAGTCGACACTGTGGATGTTGGTCGAAGGCCTATACTGCCTGGTTGGCTTGAAATTTTGAGAGGTCAGAGTAGTGGTTCCACGCTGTAGAATTTTTGGAGTGGATCTTTGTAACTTTCATAGCAAAGTCTGTCTCAGAGCTGAACTGAGAAACACTAGAATAAAGAATTGAACTGCCTTTCATTAGGGAGTTTCCCAGCTATATTTCTTTGATATTTTTTCATGATTCATAGGGTAGGATTGGGGACAAGAAGAAACTGACCTATTCCTGAGTGTGTCATGCGGTGCAATTTCATTATAACCATTCTAAAGAAGAAATATCTAAGCTTTTGTACCATTTGACTGCTCAAGCACTAATAATAATACCACCAGTGGAACAGGAGCTAGCAAATATATAATATTGCTAAGTGCTATGTAATATCAGTAATGTTCTCTGATGAATTATACAGTTTCAATCTATGCCAGAAATACATCTGAATATTGTATTTATTAACTCTTTCAGCTTTCCTATTGGCTTACATCAAGCCGTATACCCGCCAAAAAGGAACAGGCCTGGAGTGTAGACATAGCTTCTACTTAATGACTCTCTCCTTAACCACCATGTTGTACTGCAGTGTGAACAAAATATATTCCCAACCCTAAAGATGAAGATGGAAGACACCATGACAGCTAACCATAATATGAAGGAAAAATAAATTAATAAATAATATATATATTATTTATTAATTTATATATATAAATTATATAACATAAAAATTTATTAATATATATTATTTATTTATTTATTTTGTCTTTTTGAGGCAGGGTCTCACTATACAGTTCAGGCTAGCCTTGAGCTCAGTTTTGTAGCCCAGGCTGGTCTCGAACTCTCACCGATCCTCCTGCCTCAGCCTACCAAGTGCTGGGATTACAGGCATACACCACCATGCCCAGCCTGAGATATATATATATATATATATTTTTAAGAGGCCACTGATTCAGATTTTGGAAAGGTAGTGCCCTTTTTTATGTATGTAGTAGAAGGTCTACAGAGTTTCACTGCATAGATTGGATTTGCCTTCTGTTTTCAGCCTCCAAAGCAGTGGGATTATAGGTGTGAGCCATCACGTCCAGTCTCCATTGCCATCTCAGGGCACTCCAGGGGCAGGATAGGCACCGCACACGGGATCAAGACATAGTCCCTGCATCTGCTGAGTAGGTGCTTTCTTTCTTTCTTTCTTTCTTTCTTTCTTTCTTTCTTTCTTTCTTCTTTCTTTCTTTCTTTCTCTTTCTTTCTTTCTTTCTTTCTTCTTCTTTTTCTTCTTCTTTTCTTTCTTTCTTTCTTTCATTGTTTGCTGATTTACTTTGGCTAGTTATATTCTATCATATGGACAGCTCTGTTTTGTGTCTGCTTAACAAGGCTACAGATTGGGAGAAGAGTGGTGAGTGATGAAGGAAGAGAAAACCCCAATTCAGTAGACGGTGGCATGGGTTTTGACAATCATGGGCAAGTGTGGGAAAGCATGGATAATTGGTGTGGGTGTTGGTGTACAGTGTATCAGTTGGTTTAAGGCTACACACATCAAGAACACCAAGACTTATTGGGCATTGAGAATAAATATTAGAAATGCTTTTGCCCTGCTAGTTTCTTCTCAGCTTCCATTAAATCATTCCATTTTTTTTTAGGCAGATGCTTTAGTTCACTGAGCTATTTAGTTGGCCCTGGAAAGGTAGAGTCTTTGCAGGTGGGTGCGGTGGGATGGGAGAATTTGGTTAAACATTGGATAGGTTATAGCAGGCTTTTCATGAAGTAGAACTTCACTTATGACTAGGTCCAAGTTAGTACTTTTTTTTTTTTTTTTTTGCCAGAAAACACCATAAATTTCAGACTAGGTATTCTGGAGACAGACATACAACCCTGTGGCACTCCAGGGGTGTGGAGTGCAGGGTCAGGCCCCCTGCATGGTGTATACCGAATGACTGGCACACCTCCTTTCCTGGCAAGCAACTGAGTAACAGGCTGGCCCTTGGCCTCTTTATGCTGTCGCTTGCAGACAGGGTCCAGCACCCGCACTAAGGCTGGGATTGGTGGTTCAAATCTATTATAGAAGCTCCCATCTCTAGCAACATATAAATTACAGAAGCTTTTCCTATGAGTTAAATTATTTAATGCCTGACAATAGATTTATTTGCCCTCACTTTTATGAAAGCTATTTTGTTTTTAACAAAGATAATATATGTTCATGGCTTAAGAAGTTATGCTTACAATAATAATAATAATAATAATAATAATAATAATAATAATAATAAAACAGGTGTCTACTCCCATATATTCTTTCCTTCCAATTTCTACCTTTCTAGACATAATCAGCTTTGCTTATTTTAGCTTCTCTGATTGGCATGTGCCCTTGAGTATCAAGTGATGAGTTTAGGTTAGAATCTCCTGACTTTTACACTTTACATATTATGCAGTGATTGTTTAGGAGAGAAGGTGACTTAATTATTTGACAACTTCCATCTGTTATTCAGGTTCCAATGTGCATATTCTGTACACCTTTTTTTGCTTTCTGGTAATAAAGTTTTATTATGCTTTTAGATTAGCATCACTGTCTTTACTTTTCAACTCTGAAATTTCAATGTAGTTCACACTTTTGATATGGATCGTGCCACGTATTTCACTATATATTGTTCTGTTTCTTACACTGTTCTGCCCCATCAGATAATAATAGCCTTCTTTCTTAATTGCATAGTTTTGCTTGTGTTTATCACTATTCCCAGAACTCAAAGGTAGCTGTTAATATATTCATACTTATTACGCATATAATTTTCCAGAGTGACGCATTCCTCCACCCTGTGTCCTCTTCTCTGCTTCCAGTAGTGTGGACCCGGCACATCTGGTGATGCCCTGACCTTTCCTGTGAGAGCCCCTCACATCATGGCTCCCCTTGATTCTGGTTGACAGGTATTTGTGGTAGACCTTTCTTGAGTAATATCCTAAGAAAGACTGCAGAAAACATTTTTGAAATATTGTTTATCAAGTCATGATGGTGGCTTTTTATCCTCTGCACCAATGATGTTGACCAATGAACAAGCACATCTTTGCAGTGGAACCTCTTCTCTGCATGTGACATAGTCAGTGTCACTATTGTGCTCTACCCCCTAGACGCCAGTAGTATCCCCTCAGATCTAACTCAAACTGTTCGCAGACATTGCCAAATATCTTCTGGGGAGCAGGGGCCAGTGTGGTGGAGGAACCAGACATTGTAAACAGACTCATTGTGAAGTCTCAATTCTTTATCCCAACAAATGTTTCCACTTTCATTTTTCTTTTTAAAATTATTATCTCAATTTTATTATTTTCAATAAGAAATAAATAGCAATGAGACAGTTTCAAAACACATCAGTAGGCCCAACAAATGTTTTATACATGTTTGTGGTTTATGTTCAGTGTGGACTCCAGTGGTATCCTATTCTATGTTATTTTATAAAGTTATGCATGAACTCATCTGGAAATAATGACAAATGCTTGTAACCCTAGGAGCCTGGAAGGCTAAAGTTGGAGGATCACTGTTCAAGCTTAGCCTGGGCAACTGAGTAACTTAGGGACACCCTGTCACAAAATTAAATTTTTATAATTATTAATATTTATATATTAATAAAAATGGTTTTGTTTATTGGCACAGTAGTTTTATCCTAAAGTCAAAGATGTTACTGATTAGAATTCACCAACAGAATTTTTTTAAACATAAGTAAAAAAGTAAACAATTGCTACCATTTTCTACTACTTTGAAAAATCATCATTTTATTTTTTTTCTCATTGGTAGTGTTTCTGAGCTGCAAATTCTCCATAAGAAAGCAATTTTGTGATATAAGTCCCTGTATCACGATTTAGCAGATGAAACCACATCCTCAGAAAGCTACAGAGCCCATAAGTATTAAAACTGAGATGGAACCGATTGTCTGGCTTTAAAACCGACGTGTGCTCTGTGTTCAGGGCGCCTGTTTCATTTTCCTCCCTGGTACAAAGATAAACTTCTTTTGTCTGCCTCCTTCTGTTGGTTTTGGCTTTATTACTGAATTCTGGCCAGTGGAAAGGCGGAGAAGTGATATATTCTACTTCCAGCCCTAGTCTATAGAGATTCCCCACATAGATTTAGCTATTTCTTACGGTGAACCTGATTGTTTGAAAGTTGAATGGTAGTATCACAAATAGAAACATCTTAAATCCACAAATGAGGGTACTTGGCAGAGTTTTGCTTAGACTTCATTGGACGATGGATGTTTAAATAGTAAAGTTTGATCCTATGAAGACCCAGAGGTTTAGTTGTTTTACCAGCCAATGATGATTTCCCTGGCCAATGGAGAAAAGAGTACTGGAAATAGAACATTGCTCTAGCAAAAGTTTGAAACACGTGCCTTAGGTTTGATGGTCAGGCAGCAGGGAGCAACAAACTCATGACAGAGATTAGAAACATGAGAATCTGTGCTTCTGTATATCTTGGCAAAATATTTGGCAAAACTTTGGTGTATACTAAGTTGTTAGACCAACAGTATGCCTTCTCTGCAAAGAGTAATAGGAAAGGTTTTTGAAAAGAACTCAAATATTGCTGTATAAATTACAAGAAATTAGAATTGAAGAACCAACTAGTTTGCCAACAGGTATAAAAAGGTGTAATAAGAATTGAGAAAGACACAAAAGGTTAAAAAACTGGAAAAACCAATTTCCCTAAACCACATATGGTGCAAAACACTACAGAGATATTCTGAGTAATACAATTCTATGTAATGCAGCTTTTGTTTAGAGAATGAAGGGTGTAGGACTTCTTCATCTGATAGCCTCAAAGTAGAAGCCATTAAGAGAGAACCCTGACAAAGACGTAGGAAAGCATATGTGTATAAGAGATGTTTAGGTTTTAAATTAATTGTATGTCTGTAGATTGCACAAACTTGGGTAAATTTTGCTTAGATAGTTTGTTCCTTTTTCACACATGTGCTGATTAAAAGCATCTAATACTATGCTGGCAAACTGATTTTCCAAATAAAGAGCTACTCACTGTGGTTGAGGTAAAGTTAACCAATATGATGCCATCATCCAGTATTAATTGGGAAAATAAAACCCATGATTTATTTTGTAACTGATCTGGTACACAAGAGCTTCAGGAGGTCACTGCAATCACCTGTACTTTATCAAAGAATTTTCAATGGTATCATGGACGATACCATTTTAAAATACAAGGGTTGTTGTAGGGAAGAAGCTGGATGGTGAGAGGTAAATGTACATCACCCATTGGATATTGGATACTGAAATATTTGCAAGTTTGAGTCGTATCACTCCTTGGATGTGATATATGGTGTATACATACAAGGAAGAATCTGCTAGATAATTGGCATCCTACAGGTAGAGAAACTTGAAAGGTATGTATTAATCCTGTTTTCTTATCTTTATTATTAAACTACATAACTGCCTCTTTTGCAGTCAGGATGGATCACATGACTCAATTCCGAGTAACAATCTGGGATGTGGTAATATCCATCTCTTCCAGGTCTGAACTTGTATCAGCTTTTAATTTATAGAAATTACTCTAAACCTCCTGGATTTAGGAATTGTAACTATATCATTTGCTTATGATTTTTTTTGAGGCCACGCAGGTCGCCTCTGAAGGTAAATGTCTATTTAGATGACAGCAGCATAAACTAGGATATCATTGCTCTCATGTTTGGATCTCATCTCCTCCAAGTGGAATGACTGGATTCTGCACAGATGGTCTTCCCGTAATGGTCATGGGGTACCCAGGGACAAAGAGCAAGCCCGAATGCATGAGCACTTTTCAAAGTCCTGCTTGTATCACTTGTAATGTCACAAAAAACCAAAGTAGATCACATAACAAAACTGCAACTGAAGGAACAGGAGAAGAAACCTCCACATTTTCATGGAAAGAGCTGCTAAATCACATTTCAACAAATGAGAGCACACAGGGATGTGAGGAATTATTGCCACAGTTCCTTAGAGGCTCCCATATGGGATATGCTCATAAACGTTCTCCAAGTCTTCATAAAAATCATCATGAGAAATGGATCTTTTCTCTCATGGAAACTTCAGGGATCAGGGAGGATGTCAGTCACATAAGACAGAAGGTTCTCTGCCTTTCCTTGAATTTACTGAACACAGCCTATTCTCCCCCCACTTACACACTATGCAAGTGCAAAACACAAACTCACTCTTGTACCACCCAACTCTAGAGTAATAAATGTTTGTTGTAAAAATCCAGTGAAGGTATGGGTTCAGTGTTACAGCACCCAGCATTACTTAGCTTTAATAGCTATCCAATGGTCTATTTTTCCACATTTTATCCTCAATTTATCTAGGGTGCTACATGGAAGAAAATGAATGATTTCTTTAAAGGTAGCTCTCCAATGAGTTGAGAGTGTCATTGCAGATTATGACGGGGCTCTGAACAACAGTAATCAGAGGTTTAAGCACTTCATGTTGTCATTCAGCTTGTCTAGAAGGAGAAACAAAGTAATGACTCACTACTAGGGCTCAGAGGTAGCAGATAACAGTTCACTTGGATTATCAGGAATTTGGGAAGATCATATTGACAAAAGTATCCCAAAGTGTTTCAGGGAAAATTCTATGAATGTAACATAGTTACTCAACAGGTTAACAAACAAGTTTCTGTGACATTAAAGATGGAGCTTATCCAAGGCTGTGAGGCCTTGGGCATTAGGACATTGCCTGTAAGACATGTTTCGCACTGCTCCTGAGTCCCACCACCCATCTGCATACAGTGGGACATAGTGCTGAGTACCCAACATGACGTGACTTCTTAGGTTAATAGTCAACCACCTGGGTGGTAAGTTTTGCCTCTCTGGAAGAGACACTCTTATCAATGCTTCTGATGCTAGCCTAGTCCATGGATATATGCTGTGCTTCAAAGTCACTACTGTGATTGGCACTTAATAGTATTTGTGTTTTCTTTAAGAAATCAGGTACTGGCTTACTTCATTGGAATTCACTGGCTCATGTCCTTGGCATTTGCTCAGTTACCCAGAAGTTCTTCAGGGCATTGATTGGGGGAAAGAATTATTGAAGTGCCTGACAACACATTGCAGGTTTGGAAAGCTACCCTAACCAGTGTATATATCCTTATGCCTTCTGACCTGTTTATAATTCCCCTATAGCCAGAATACATAGGACAGATCTTAGAACTCAAAAGGAAGAGACAAAAAATGATTTTTCTAATCATCAATGGTGTACCTGTAAAATTTCACTCTTTATCCTTTTAATATTTGGACCTGCCAGTATGGAAACTTTAGTTCTTAAAAAATAAAGCATCTACCAAGTATACAATGTCTATCATTTGGACTGAAAACTATATATGTCTTCTAGCCACTTGATTTCTTCATGTCATTGAGCTAATAGTTACGATAGAGAATTGCTTTCTTTTGGTTCTGTTTATGAAGAACATGTAACATTTCATTTTGATCTTTTGTCCAAATGAACTGTCGTTAACAAACAGGATTTTGATAACAGCAAAGAGAGCATAAAATTGCCAGTTATAGAATTGAGGATCATGTTTCAATGTTGTAATGAATGTTTCTGTTCTTCATGTATATGTAACATTTACCACATACATTATTTTCTTCTTTAATGTGTCAAAGGCATTGGTGTTTGGTGCCTTAATTTCATCTTTAAATTACCTAGGGGGAATGTGCCTTAGCTACAAGAAAAATGAGTATCATTGAAGGTGAATACAACTACCGACTGGACTTTGCATTTCTTGTTTTTAAGAAAAGATAAGCAGTTCATTATTTGTATGAAGAGTAGTTGGATGATATTCAGCAGAAGAAGGCTGTGGTTATCTTGTTTAGAAGTTTAAATATCTGATCAACTTATGTATGGATACCGCGTATCAATAGCAGCAATCATTGCCAATATATTGTCAAATCCCAGCATCATTCCTGCCCGTTTGGCCTCTGTCTCTATGCAAGATTTGGTGAGTTGAATAGATTCACCCTTGACTGCAGATTTCAAAGGGCAAAAGAGAAAATCAGCCATTATCCTTTAGCTGCATCCGCTGATACGCAGGTGCAGACAGCAGTCATAAAGTTGCTGTGGATTCCTGGAGAAGCCACGAAGCACCATTCCTGCCTCTTCCTCCTTTCTACTCATCCAGGTTCCTAAAAATCAGCAGTGTACACATTTTCACCATTTTTCCCTTTAATTTTTCCAAAGGTTACTAAGCATCTAATTTACTCTCTCTCTCTCTCTCTCTCTCTCTCTCTCTCTCTCTCTCTCTCTCTCTTTCTCTTTTTATGGAACTGGGGTTTGAACTCACAACCTTACGCTTGCCAGGCAGGCACTTGTGCCATGGAGCTATCTCCCTGGCCCCTAATTTACTCCTTAAATTCTCTTTCTACTTAAAACAGCTAGTGTGACATCTGGTCTCCTGTGTAGCTGCTGATACATACCTAGTTTCCTTTTATTTTCCATACTGTACCTATTCTATGCTGGTCTCCATGGCATGACTTACCTGGTAGCTATTGCACATTAAGGTTGCAAATTTCATATACTAAGAATTTTTGACATGGAAAAACATCATGATTTGTCCCGTCTGTGGACAGTCTCGATCTCTCTGGGAAGACACATAAATTGGATGTAATTCTTTCCAATTGGAAACTGAGGTCTTCTGAAGCTTTGTTCGTTCACGTGCCCAGCACTGGATCTGGAAAGGATGTGAAGACTTCTGCTGCCAGCTGAGGAGACACATTTTCTCAATGTCACTCAGTCTCTACACAGCCTGATGCCAGCACTATTTCTTGAATGCATTAGTCTCTTGCAAGCACAAACCAGCCTAGGTTCAAAGGAAGAAGCCTAGCCCCTCAATTCTTGATGGTAGATGTGTCTAGGAACTTATGGCCATATTTTTAAGCTTTGATGCCATGCAGTTGAGGAGACAGAACTAATATGCTTGCAATTACACTTCCTCCTGGCTAGAG
>PVJA010004293.1:75301-87572 GCA_004027025.1 Myocastor coypus
TTTTTTTTTTTTTTTTTTTTTTTTTTTTTTTTTTTTTTTTTTTTTTTTTTTTTTTTTTTTTTTTTTTTTTTTTTTTTTTTTTTTTTTTTTTTTTTTTTTTTTTTTTTTTTTTTTTTTTTTTTTTTTTTTTTTTTTTTTTTACTGGGGACTGAGCTCAGAGCCTTGCTCTTGCCAAGCAAGTGCTTAAGTCACTGAGTCATATACCTGACCCTGAAACTGCTTTTTCTTTCCATGCTCTAAAGGACTCCAACTATAAGATGGTGATAGTAGCCACCGACTGAAGAATCTCAGGTTCAGACTTGTAATGGGTTGTAACGATCAATAAGAGATGTATACAAATAACCTTTATATTTATAGCAAATTATAAGATCTTATTGGAAAACTATAAGAAAGAGGCTTTTCAGTTACAACGAGACTCTTGCAGGGCACTGTGACACAGGCCTGTAATCTAAGAACTCAGAAGGCTGAGGCAGGAGTATATTCGCAAGTTCCAGGTCTACCTGAACTACAAAGTGTGGTCTAGGCCAGCCTGATTTACACAGTGAGACATGTTTCCGAAAGACTAAATAAATAAATAAATGTAATAAGGCTCTTGAAATACTATCTTCCTGGAATAAGGTGGGCCTTTGATAAGGATCATAAAAGAAAAATTGCATTTAATTTATAATAAGCCTTGTAGGAGTGTTAGCTGCCTTCACTTAAAACATATCTCTGCCTCACCACTGAGCTGTTTGTGACTGTCTTTCATAGCAGATTTGAAATCCTACTTAACCATGGCTTAGCATTATCTTTGTTGTCTTCGTTTCAGATGCATGTTAGCTCATTTATTTGGAACAATATGATGATCTAGTACCTACTACAGTGTTTTAGAAGTAACAGCTAGATAAGAAAATTGAGGCTAATGATAGGCGTTACCAGAGTCCTATTGTACCTAGCTGCTTATGTACTAGAATACAAATAACCTTGTTTTCTTCCACATGAGTCATTATCTGTACAATTGTGATAGCTATGGCATTATGTTATGGGTTCGTTCATAAATTTTGGATTTTGTTTTGTTTTATTTCATTGCTTAGCACAGTATGGACTGCGAGAGATTTACTAGAAGTCAATGTGCCATGATAGCTCTGAGAAAGACATCTGGCTCAATGATTTATTTTGATTCTTTTTATAGACCAATAACCTCCAGTTTACCTAAAATGGAAAGGAAAGAATAAATCATTCTTTGTGAAATCCTGGATCCTGTGGTAGAGGCATCCTGGAGAATTGTTCTGCAGCAGGTCAGGCTGAGAGATGAAACAGTGTGTGTGAAAGCCTTCCTTTAATTCATGCTACTGAGCAGTCTCCGCAAGGGCCCGGGTAGACTTAATGGCATACCTGGTGCCGAGGCGGGCTCTGGTGGCTACCACTTTTCCACAGTGTTATGCAGCACACATCTTTCATCAACTTTGAGCCTCTATCTCTCCAGAGCCCTTTTTCACCTCTGGGTCTGTAATGAATTGAGTTACCTTGAAATCTATATAACTTTTCTTCTACCACCGGAGTATCATTTAGTTGATGCTGCTTTGTTTATCTAGATGGAGGCAATGGGGAGTCAAAAATACAATATGCCATAATCCAACGTCAAATTGACCAGTCCTCCTTCGGATGGAATTGCTCGTGGAAATGGATCTGATCAGAGAAATTATAAATGTTTTCTTACCTCATAGAAGGTCTAGCCTGCTTTTTCTGTCTCCCATAATAGAACAGCAAACAATTCAAGGGCAGAGTTATTTGTTCTCTTCTGTTTCCTGGGTGCTTCACCCAGCGTCTCCTTCTGCATACCTTCAGTCCTATTTAAATAACAATTATCCCACACTGAGTCAGAGCAAATAACAAAACTTACTGCAAATTCATTTCAAGCTCCAGTGAATAGGAGGGTCAAAACATAGACAACACACACACACACACACACACACACACACACACACACACACACAAACACACACACACACAGACTCTCTTAAGCTCCAGTGATGATTTAAGCAGACCAGTGGTATCAATAATGCCTGAAATACTATTTATTGAATTAAACTTTCAAGTCACTCCTTTATTTTACTTTGGAGATAGAGTTCTTGCGTATTCATTGTTAATCATCTTGTAGCTTTCCTAAATTCATTGTTAATCATCTTGTATTGAATAGGAAGAACTCACAAAGTAAGAAACTCATTTTTTTCTTTTATTTATTTGGCACAGGGTCTCGCTATGCAGCTCCGAATTGTAGTGGTCCTCCATGTGGTACCAGGGATCTAACCTGTGCCTATGTGCTGACTAAGCAAGTACTTAGACTGCCGAGCTATCTCCCTAGCTCAAGAAACTCATTTCTAAACACTACCTAAGATAATTCACTTAAATTCACAAACACTCTATGAAGTAGATATTATAATTATTTGTGTTTCATAGGAAAAGGAACAGATGTGTAAAGGTTGGGCATTTATCCAAAGTCACGTAGATAAAGGGCATCAGAGAGATTTGATGATCAGCAGAAATGTCCTGATGGGTTCTTAAGATTCTCCAGTAGGAATCTTAGCCAGACTTATAATGAGCTGACGAGAAAGACTGACTTTGAGCTATGACACCAGGAAAGAAACTTGAAAGTTCTGCTGTGTCCCACCCTAAGCCTCCTGTTGAAATTACTGGGAGTTTGAGTGGATCTAGTCTTCCAGAAAGTATTTTCCTTTAGTTTTTTTATTTATTTTTTTTAGATTTATTTGTATTTTTAAATTATTTTTTACAATAGTTATCACATTGCACAATGTTGTCTTATCATAGTTGTTCAGAGTACAAGATGCAGACATGATTTCTTTTCTAAACATCCATAGTACAGATATTTCTTCTCATTGCACAAAGAGAAAGTAGCTGTATATATAGTCTAATAGTCCATAACAGTAGTGGATTATCAGTTTATCTGGCATTATCAGAGTGTTATGGTTTATGCCTAGTTGTCCCCCCCGCCAAAGCCACATGCAGTCATTGGGCAGGGACTTCTATAGATTGAGACTTGAGTCATGAGTCACTGGGATTCTGTGATTTAGTACTGATCTAAAGTTTGAGACTTGATCCATGATCCCTGGTATTATGTGTTTTAATACTGATGGGATTATCAGTCTGAGTACAGCTGGGACTATGGCTGTGAATTAGAGCAGATATCCTAAGGCAGAGAGCCTGACTGTAATATAAAGAGCAACAGAGAGACAGATTCAAGCTTTCTGCTTCCCTGGTTGGTCGATTACCATTGTCGGGATTGTTGCTGTTCCGCCACCATGAAGTGGATGCTCTCTGCCCTGCTTCAATCAGCCTTGGGCCAGAAAGAAATGGACTGAAACCTCCAGTAACTATGAGCTAAATAAACCTTTCCTCCCTTCATTTTGAGTGTTGGGTATTTGTCGCAGCAACGAGTAAAGAGTAACTAAGACAAAGAGGATGTTGACTTGAGCCTTTTATAGCTCAGCATATTAATATGGCTTTCGTTTTCATAACTCGTGGTTAGACTTTTCTTTCGGTGGTTAACACCAAGATAAAGTGAGACCTATGTTACAAAATATATGGAACTTTTGTATGTGACAAGGTCAGTCAGGTCCCCTCAGGGTTTACCTGAAATCAAGTACTGCAGTTTGTAAAACTTTTGTCAGTGTAAGCCATCTGGATGAATCACAGTCATTGTTTGACCGTTTTGCTCTCTGTGAAAGCCTGAGAGAATATTTTCTCTCTAGGTGACTCTCCTTAGGCACACTGTACATCATCGATCACTCTCCTCTGCAACCCCATGATCTCCTTGAAGAGGAAATTTGAGATTCCATTGAGCTATACCCTGTTATAGTACAGGTTCTTTTATATCCTGTGTTCTCACTGACCTTGAGGGGCTGTGTCTTATCAATGTTTGCTGTACTCTTTCTCTCAAGTAAATGTTTGCTTAAAAATAGAGAAAGATGATAGAATATGAGACAGGAAAAAAAGGCCATAGAAGTGTACTGCTACAACTTTGTAAATGATTAAGTTCAAATATACCTATGTAATAATGTGAAATTGTTATTTTTTACATTCTATAGGGGTTTTAAAGTTTAGAATATCAACAATTGATGGAAAATACCTGCTTCATCTTATGTGTAAGGCATTTGATATTAAGATGGTGATCTTAAGCTCAAGTGCCTAAGTTCCTTATGGAAGAATATCATTAAGCTGTTCTTCTGGATGGTTGACAACTTAAGTTGGCAGTGCAAATAATTAGAGAAAAAGAAAGGATACAAGGATAGTCAATATTTTGGCTCCAGTAGTATGGTCCTTTAGTCAGAGCCAGTGCTACCGGTGGCTGATCTGAGTCTAGGCCACAAAGATAGGTGGTCTCTGAGTGTCACTGAGAAAGAAGATGAGGCTGAGTTAATTGTAGGGCCTATCAAGATGGAAAAGAATGACCAGGAAGAAAGTGATATGCACAGCGTAGTGAACATCCAGAAAGGGCCAGAGTGCCACCAGCTGTACAGTGGAGTTAGAGGAGCATGACACCAGGGCTACTACTTGGAAACCTTTTAATTTGAGAAATTCGAGTTGCGTTCAAATGTCAAGTTGTGACAGCTGCAAGTAGCTGGAAATACTTTAGATCCTAATCCCCCCAACAAAAAAAAAATCAAAGCTCTTAAATGTAGCCAATTACCGTAAACACTCTAAAAATATTTCATTGTATTCTGAACATATTAAAATTCGAAGTTTTTTTTCCTGCCACAGTTGAAGTGGGACTCGTGAGAAAGGTCAAGGAAAGGGAGCACATCAGTACTTATTGTTTTCCCTGGGAATGTGGTGTCTTGAGATTTGATTGGGCTGCAAAGTTTGCTTTAAAATAGGCAAGGCTTTACGTTGGTGTTTTCCTGTAAGCAGAGTATGGTCGACTTCCACTTAACACTCTTTTCTTTAAGGATAAACATCAGTTTAGAACTCAGTTCCTACTAGAGATTGAAAGGATGTCAATTATCTTCGACACTTTTGAGGAACCTTATAAGAAGAGATTTGGGAAAATTTCATAAATGCTAAGCTTCTCACGTTTGACAAAACTTCTAATTTGTTAGGAGTTAAGCCATTGACAAATCTTAAATGATATTATTATATAATGTGTTAAATGTTTAGCTATTGCGGCCTAACAGACTTTTCCCATGACTTGATGGCTTATGACAACAACGCTTTGTTTTCTAAATTTCAAATTGGAGTTGGATTCAGCTGGGTGGATCTTCTGCTGTTCTTGAGGCTGCAGATACCCAGTGACCCAAATGAATTTAAGACAGAAAATCTAAGATGACTTCATCCAAATATCTAGGCCTTCAGCCTTGAGTACTGTCTGGAACCCATGGTCAGTGTAGGCCTTGGCTGTTGAGTAGATAAGCTCAGTGCTTCCTACTTTGTGCAGAAATATTGAAAGAAAATAAAGGAGCAAACATGAATACTTTCATAAGGCCTAGCCTCTACAACTAGAAAGTTACTTCCTTGACCTTTTATTCCCACAGAAAATGAGAAGGCCACCTACAATCTGAGACTGTAAGAGAAATTCCATTACTTCATAAAGGAGCAAGATACCAATGGAATGCTTTTCAGTCTACCACATACACTTTCCACCTCTTCTATAGTTATGTGTTTTTCTTGAGATTTAATTTAATTTTAAGCTTCATAATGCATTACTGCATCTAACTTTCGTACAGTCACTATTTATTAATATTTCAGTGTGTAATTACCTTTATTCTCTCTTTTTTTTTCATTTGAGCCAAATACAACTTAAGATCATTTTTTTTTCCTGCCTAAAGGATTTTCCTTTACCATGGATCTCCTGTTGATTAATTTTCTGCTTCATTTGCCTGAAAATATTTATATTTTACCTTCTTTTTGAAAATACTGTATTCTGGTTTCATGGTTATTTTCTTTCAGCATTTTCATAGCTCAATTCTGACACTTTCTGACTTCTATTACTACCAGTGAGGAGACAAATGTCAGTCTCAGTAGTGTTCTTTCTTTGAATACTGTCACCCTTCCATGCAGAAATGGCATTGTGCAGTGGTGCCTAGGCTTGGTCCTTCATGGTGTCAATAATTCCGTAAATTATATCTTATTACTTTTTTCATAATTAGCCAGCCTGAATGCACTTCTGCCTAATAAGACTCTGAGTTGGAACCTGTCTCAGTACTTTAAATATAAAATCAGTCAAAGAATTGTCTTCCATTACAGGGTCCTGTCTAATATTGCATCACAAAAAGCCACATAAAGCAAATACCTCACATTTTTAACAGAAGACACATAAGATATATAAATACACAGAATTTTTAGTAACTTAAATAATAATTAGGTAGCAAGAACAAAAAATAAGAAACTGAAGGAAGATGAATTTTAAAACTTTCAAATATTCATAAAACCCAATATTTTAATCTAGAGTGACTATTACTGTGTCATAGACTGGGTGACTGATAATCAACAAAATTTTAATTTTCAATGGTTCTGGAGGCCAGGAAGTCCAAGATCAAAATGCTAACATATTCAGTGTCTGGCGAGAGGTTATTTCCTTCTCCATAAATATCTGGCTCTTCTCTAACTTTTCCAGCTGAGTGAAAGCAAGGACCAAGGTGTGTCTTCCACAAAGACAATTCCATTCATGAAAGTGAAGCCTGCTGCAAGTCATAGTTGCAAAGCTCACATTGTGGAGAAGGATGAGTTCCCAAATGTGCCTCTTCCTGACACCATCACACTGGGGCTTTGACTTTCTTTCTTTCTTTCTTTCTTTCTTTCTTTCTTTCTTTCTTTCTTTCTTTCTTTCTTTCTTTCTTTCTTTCTTCCTTCCTTCTTTCCTTCCTTCCTTCCTTCCTTTCTTTTTAACAAAAAATTGTTTTATTCATTTTTATGAGAAAAAGATAAAATAGCAATGAAACAGATTAGTTAGTAGGGCAGCTAAAATAATTAATACATGTTATCTTCACAGCAGTCATTCAGAGGACAAGATGCAGACATGATATCTTGTCTAAGCAATATTAGTACAAACCGTTCTTCTCAATAAACTAAGAGAAAGTAGCTGTAGGGGTGATGGCCATTTCCTACAAAAGCTATAATTTAAAGTTTGGAGCAAGGAACTTTTGATCAATGCTAAAACTTAGCTCTAAGACTAGTACCTGATCCACAACAGCTACTCAGTAAATACTTGTAAAAGAATGAATACATGAATGCACACAGAAATGTAAATATTCATTCAACCAGCTCTTACTGAGCATTTGACTTTGTTTGCAAGAACTCCATTTTCCAAACAACTTTTAATTCCTAGTACCTGCTATAGCCCTTTACACATTACAAAACAAAACAAAACAAAACAAACAAACAAACAAACAAACAAAAAAAAAAGCAGTGAAATTAGTTGAGTCCTTTTGGTGAATGATCCAAATGATTTTAATGTTGCTATTGATTTATTGACTCATAAATAGAATGGAGGTCAGTACAAACTGAATTTCAGAGCTGGCTCTTTTTTTTTTTTTTTTTTTTTTTTGACAGGGGCTCACTATGTAGTCATGCTGGCCTGGAACTCAAACAAATCCTCCTGCTTCATCTTCCCAAGTGCTAGAATTACAAGTGCGTGGCCACATCATCAGCTCAGGCCTTTCTAAAATCATTAGTTACTGGTCTATTTCTTGCTCTTAACCCCCTTTTTGTACTTTCCTCCTATTTTCAGCTATTTTCCCAAAGATGATAGCAATTTAGTCTTGTCCCACCTCGAGCTTACAACATACTACTTTGTGAATATCTTCAGAACTAAAGGTCCTTTCCTAAGAGCTGCAGCAGAGCTCCTGGTGTGGTTCTCATTGGCCATAGATCACAGACTCGACCATGAACCGGTGATTATAAATGTCAGTAAGACAGGAATCTCCAATGGGGCATGTGTGATTCAGGTGTCAACCCTGGTGTCACTTGTGAGTATTTAGGGAAGATAGTAAGAAAAATTGGGGTTTTAACTTTAAAAAGTAATGGATCTCTAGAAGGGCTGTTAGCAGATGTCCCACTTATGACAACTTAAAAGCTTTACACTTCATAGAGTTAAAGCTACTAATTTGAACTAGCTAAGAGGTAGAAATTTCGCTTAAATTAGTACAAACATTTAAAGGAACATTCTCTTTCTTCCAAATGAATTTCATATGAACCTGTGATGCAGGAGACTCACTCAACATTGCTGCCTCTTCTTTGAGGCTAATTGTAAAGAATACAGAGGAAGTTTGTAAAAAGATGCTTCTGATGTGTGTGGGAACGATCCTAAGTACAGTTTGTTAGGTGGCTTTAAACACTTTGCTACAATTCTTCTTACACTATTAAGTTACTTGGATGAATTATCATAGATTCTGAATTAATGAAGTTTTCTACACATGCAAATGGGAGCACTAGTTTGTTTTGAATAATCCTCAAGTCATAGTGCTCCTTTTGTGACACTGGGATGGTTATACACATGTTGGCTGAATAATTTCAGAGCAAAAACTTTGAAGCATTTGCTTATTTATACATCTAAATTCTGATAATTTGGAGAAAAATGTTGTATCTTCCTTTATTTTATGTATACATGTATGTATGTATGTATGTATGTATGCATACATTTGTGCGGAACTGGGGATTGAACTCAGGACCTTATGCTGGCCAGGCAAGCATTTATTCTATTAGGCTATCTCCCCAGCCCCCATATCTTCCTTTAAATAGAAAATTTTCTTACTGTCTTGTCATAGCATATCTCTAATGGTGGTCATGCACCATAGCAATGTGTGATCCTGTGATCCTCAAGTTACTAGAGATATGCGAAAAATCAACCAGTGAGTTTTACCCAAGTAAATTAATAAATATGTAAGAAGAATTGCATCTTTTTAACATTTTTTATTCTATTTAAAAATAAAATGCAAAATAAAAATAAAACACTGGTTTTCACTTCAGAAAATCGAGAAGGAAAGATTATTCCTGTGAAGTTGAAAAAATTCAAAAAAACTACAAAGGCCATGAAGAACTCCTTAGCCCAAATTTAGAAACAGATAGTATGTTCTAACATTTTAAAACAATCCTGTAATTTTTTATAGGCAGTGCCTAGACCTTAAAAAAGAAAAAGAAAATGTGGCTACAAAACAAAATAATCATTCAAAAATAGAGACAGTTTGGTAGTTTATATGGTGAAGTTGTAAGATGTGGAGTTTAAGAATGTCTCTATACTTTAGAAATAATATAAAATAGGAAAATTTGTCAGAGAACCAGAAAGCATCCTTTAAAACTACTAAGTGGAAATGATACAATGAAATGGAATAACTAAAGTTAAGAATTCAATAGATTTGTTAGAGATTAGACATAGCTAAGAAAATGAGGAAGGTGGATGAAACCTGAAGAATGAATGATCGGCGAGATTGCTCAGCAGACTAGGCGCCTGCTTAGGTAAGTGCAGGGACTGGAGTTCCATCCCCAGCACCACTTGCCACGCCAGCCCCTCCCCTGAGCATGCTGAGTGGGCCACTGAGACTGGGCCTGGTGGTGCATGCCTGTAATCCCAGAGCTGGAGAGGATCACTATGAATCTCAGCTGCATACTGAGACCCTGTACCAAAAGCATTAAAAAAAAGAGCAAAGAAAGCAAGGGAGATTTGCTGAATGATAGAAAACATGCCTACAAACACTTCCATGTTCTCATCCATAAGATATAGCCAAATATCTACATATCAGAGGCAGTGCGAGTGAGCAATATCTGAAGAGATATTGCTTGAGTTTTATGAGTTGGTGGAAGATTTTAAGCCACAGATTGAAGAAGCCCTGTGAGCCCTCAGTCAGGTAAATACAAAGCCACATGGGTGCCCATCAGATAGCTGGAAACTGAAGAAGCTAGGAAGCCTTCAGCGCAACGAGCCAAGTGAGGTTGCCACACAGAACAGCAGTTAGTCAACACAATTTCTCAATATAAACAACAAATGAAGGAAAAGTGAATTGCAGAAAAAGCTGTCAGCTTATAATTGTGCACTGAGTGGAAGTTCTTCAAAAACAACAGTGAAGTGAGAGAAGTGTCAGACACCCCAACACTGGGAGGGGAAATTTAATAATAGCACAGGACCCTGGAAGCAAAGAAAATGATGTGCTAGCAAAATTAAGCAGTTCCAGGTGAAATCTCAAGTATGCGAGAAGGTATGGTGAGGAACAGAGACGTAAGTTCAGTGCAAAGCACTATTAATGGTGCAAAACAAAGACTATCTTATGGTGAAGAGAGAATGAACATAACAACAGACGTGTTCTTACTTACTGAGATGCAGTATAATTACAGATAAATCATGCAGGGTCTTTGAATGTTCAGTACGGACAAGAAAAACGTCCTTCCTTACAGACAAACCAGAAGAATGGGTGGCAGTGGTTCTCAAAATTGACTTTGTCCTCTAAGGGGGAAATGTGTCTAGCTCCAGCAGGACAGGACCCAGGCAAGCTGCTAAAACCTTACAAAGATGCTCAAGAGAGTTGCTGAAAGGGAAAGGGTTACTTGGATTCAGTTGTTAATGTTGCTGTCTGTGATTGAGAGGCCTGACTTTGAGTCATTGCTGAGGGATAAATTGAGCTAATACGAAAGGGAAAATAATAAATTGAAGTGGAGATAAAAAGTTAGAAAAGAGTAGGGCAAATGGATATCAACTTCATGAGAGAAAATTTAAAATTAATTATATATAAATGAGCTCTCTAAAAATAATATTAATGGATTTTTCAGTTTTAGAGTAATAACTTCAGGGGCTGGGGAGATAGCTCCATGGCACAAGTGCTTGCCTGGCAAGTGCAAGGTCATGAGTTCAAATCCTGGTCCTGAAAAATAAATTAAAAAAAAATAAAGTAATAACTTCAAAGCTTCAAAGCTGGGCATAGTGGTACATGTCTATAATCCCAGCACAGAAGATGTTGAGGCAGGAAGATTGCTGAGAGAGAAGTCAGCCTACTCCACAGAACAAAACTCCTTTTCCAAGCAAACAAACAAAAAACACTAAAAATTTCAAAGTAAACATAGGTTAAAACTTTGGCAGTACTCTATTTTTGTCTAGAAATATTTTTACAAAACGTCTTTCCTCCTTTACTCACCCTTATGTGATTCAAAGTTTCTGTCCATCATAGTCACTGGTAATTGTAATCTGAGTTTGATGACAAGGGTGTTGTTTTATACTTTGTTAGGTCACAAGAATCTTTTTTTTTTTTTTTTTTTTTTTTTAAATTTTATTTATTTATTTTTTCTTGTTTCAGAACATTTGTTTATTCACTCATTTTTTATGGCCGGCTCAGCCTGCCCTGACGGCAGGGCTGTCGCAGCATGTGGTGCCCGGGATCGAACCGCGGTCCCTAAAGCTGCCCAAGCTTTCCCAAGCAGGCGCTTTAGACCACTGAGCCATCCCGCTGGGCCCCTGGTCACAAGAATCTTAAGAGCAGAAGTTGACTTCTTATTTCCTAGCTATAAATTCAGCATCAGCCATGGTGCCGGGCATGTGACAAGTATTCTATGTACAGACTGAATTGACAGTGTTCATGGTATTTCGTAGGTATTTCTTCTTTAAGTACTTTTAAATCTCTTGTTCTCAGAATCCTTTACATTAAAAATCATTGAGGATTCCAAAGAGCACGTGTAGTTACACCATAGCTATGGGAATCGATAATTCCCATCCTAGATATTAAAACCGAGAACACATGTAAGAGCCTTATTTATTAATAAAACAAAATATAAAAAAAGTCCCTATATGCTAAGATGAATTATATATTTGAATGATAATAAATATATTTTCCAGAAGCAACAATAATTGCATTATTTTCTTACAAATTTGTTTAATGTCTGGCTTAATGAAAGACAGTTGGGTTTTTTTTTTTTTATCAGTTTATGTGTTGAGTCTTTTGGCAGATGATAGTTAGATTGAGTATGTAAAGAAAATTTTGTGGGATGTGGTGGCACACGCTTCTAATCCCAGTAGTTGAGAGGCTGACGTTGGAAGAGTGCTATGCGTTTGAGGCTAATTTATACTACACAGTGTAGAAGAAGGCCAGCCTGAACTACATAGTGAGACTGTCTAAAAAAGAAAAAAAAAAAAAAAACACAAAAAAGAATTTTACTTTATAGTTGGTAGTGTGGAGGGTATTTTAGTAGCTTTTTTAGAAAGCAGTGGCTATGGCTACAGGCTATTACATCAAAACTTAGAACTGTTTTTGTAGCCATTTGTTGCAATGTAGATGAGGAAAAGAAACAAATAATCTCC
>PVJA010004294.1:0-87721 GCA_004027025.1 Myocastor coypus
ATATAGTTTTATCTTCTTCTTCTTCTTTTTTTTTTTTTTTTTGTCCTTTTGAAACAGGGTCTTTCTATGCAGTTCAGGCTGGCCTTGAGCTCACTTTTGTAGCCCAGACTGGTCTCAGACTTGCACCAATCCTCCTGCCTCAGCCTCCTGAGTGCTGGGATTACAGGTGTGTGCCACCATGCCTGGCTTATCTTCTTTCTTTTTTTAAAAAATAATCTTTTATTGATTTATACGTTTGATACAGAGTCTTACTACGCAACTTGGGCTAGTAGTGATCCTCTTGTCTCAGCCTCCCTAGCACTGAGATTATAGGCGTGTGCTACTTTGCCTGGCTTTGGTGGCCAGCATGGCACACATGGGGTTCTAGGGTAGGACAGTGTGTGATACTTGGGATCGAACCTGAGACATTGTACTTGACAGGCAGTTGCTTAGACCCCTGAGCTATCTCCCCAGCCCCTAGTTTTAATTTTTTAATCCAATTTTTATTTAGGGAAAATAGTGTTAGTCTTATAATAGCGCTAGTATAAAGTTTTCTTTTAAATATATTTATTATTTAAATATTAAATTTATATGTTTCTTTATATAAATTTTAAAAAGTGAGATACATTTTTTTTAAAAGTACTTAGTAATTAGTAATGCTGAAGTAAAAAGAAAAAAATTGGTTAAGGCAAATATAAGGAGGTTTGGGGCATAGCCTGGATGGAATCGTCTCTTCCTCCAAACTCCTATTAATCCCAATATGGTTGTATTGGGACCTATAGCTGTAGGGGCAAGATAATTAAAATTAAAGGAGGTAATAAGAGTTGGACCCTCTTAAAAAAAAAAAAAAAAAAAAAGAGTTGGACCCTCTTAACCAAAGTTGCAGATTTCCATGAACACGCAGTGAGAAAGAGGTCATCTCTTGGCCTGGAGAACCTTGATCTTGGTCTTCCTAGACTTCAGAACTATGAGAAGTTTAATATTGATATTTTTTAAGCTTGCCAGGCTGTGGTCTTTCATTGTAGATACCTAAGTGGACTAAATGAGAAATATACAAAACATCTAACTAACTCCCTGTGGTAAGACACACACTGGGAGGCATGGGACAGTTCGTGTGGAATTCGACAATGTGGAAGCAGGACCCTTGGAGCCTACACCTGGCAGGCATTATGCTTGTCCTCTCATCCTACAGCTGCTAACTTACCATGAGGAGAAGGTGATATGGAAGCCAGGGCAACCCAGAGATCTGCAGATGTGTGATTTAATGAGCTCTATTTCAGAGGCTGGTACAGGAAGAAATGTGGATGAATAAAACCAACCAAGGATGAGTAAGCAGATGTGACAGGGGCTCAGCCTCACCTGTTGGTGAACGTTATTTCCTTGTTTTTTCTTCCACTAGTTTAGTCACAAGTACCAATAAACCAGTCACCCTGCATTTCCTTCACTTCTGGAGCATTCTATTAGCAGCAGTGCCCAGAACAGGCATTGGGCTAAAACGTGGCAAGACTCACTCTCTTGAAGACCTAGGCTTGGGACTGAAACACCGGTAACGATGAGCAGGTTTGGTCAGCCGCTGAGCTTCAGGCCACAAAGAAGGGAAAGTGACGTCAGAACCCCAAGAGAAGACACACACGTGTTAGGCCAGCAAAGTGGGCATGCAGTGTGGCGACTTGGTAAGCAAGCCCATAAAGGACTGAATTTAGAAGATGCTTGACTACCACTGAGCTTTTTAAAATGCAAAGTACAAGCGAAAAGTACATGAAAAGGAATTGCTCTTCCACTTCACATACAGGGCTTAGGAATTCTTTGTGTACTACTTTAGTGAGTGGCATACAGAAGAAAGTTATAAGCTATTTTATCACACTTAAAGAGAAGATTTATCATATAGTAATATGCTGCTTGAAATGAAACCCACTTCTTCATCTTGCTCTTTGTAGTACTCTCTAGGAGCCGGGATAAATAACGAAGCTCACTATATGCTTCTAGAAGAATTATAAAAATAAATGCCGTTTCCTTCTTCATGTCTGAAGAATCAAGGTTATAGAGCTAGAAAAACAAGAGGGGGAGGTGAGGAAGAGATTTGAAAGCAGGGAGAACAAAAATTTCTATCTATTGTCAAACACTTGCTCTCCATGGACCTATTGCTCGACAGAATTCTGAGAATTTTGGGAGAGTTCGAATTAAAAGTGATGCTTAAGCCTGAAATTATTTGATGGAATAAAATTGTACACTTTTCCTGTATCGAAAGTGCTCGCAAAACCAGGATCATTTGTGACAGTCACAGAATGGGATTAATAAATAACAACAATAATAAAAACAGAGCTCTAAACCCCAGAAAACCAATTCTGAAACAATTACAGGCAACTATTATGGGGTGCCTCTAAACAGTTTTAGCTAAATTCCCTCCGCACAGCTCTGATGACAATAATGTGCTTGGTCTATGCAGTGCACCGCACACACTTGAAAATGCACTCTGCTGCATATTGTATTAATGAACAAGGCGCCCGGCTTAATATACCATCTTTTACAATGGAATTGTTCACAAGTGTGAGAGTACAACAATGTTTCCTCTGTGACTTCACGTTCAGGAGAGGTAATTTTTTGTGTGGGTGTTTCAAAGTCATTACTGAGGCCGCTGTAGCTATTTCAGTTATAACATTATGGTTCCATTCCAGCTATGAAAAGCCTGGAAACAAGAGGGAAAAATGTGTAAGATGCAACTCATTTCTTTAGCCAAGATGGAGATGATTCTAATCAAAGAAAGCTGCGTTTGCCCAATGAAACAGTGAAGAAAGAAAAAAAAAAAGGTCCTAGAACACTGAAAAACAGTAGATCTCTAACTTGTAAATAAAAGAAATAGGTAAAAAGAGGGTTGGGATCAAGGTCTAATTCTTCTTCGCCAGGTACTATATAAAGTTTTCACTTGCTAAAGGAAATTAAACTTAGTGACTTACCTATGGCCACAACAAAACAAGAGCCAGACTGTAACACTGTGTGTTGTAAAACCTTACTGTGAATAATAACAAATGCTATCAACAAACACCTAGAGAAGCCACTCAAGTCCACCAAGTTTTATTTTTTAGACTTTCAATATTTTATTGAGTTTTATATTCACATGCCCCCCCAAAATCAAAATTCATTATATAAAGTGATGTCACCAACATAATACTTAGTGACAACCCTGTCCAATATCTGGCTATTAATGAGTCCTTCGCCACATCAACTGACAATTTCTTTTTAAGTTTCATATTAAAACATTGTGGCTGTTAAACCAATTATTTTTTTCCAAATCAATAACCATTTCTTCTCCTGACTTTCAAGAGTCCCGGCTTTGTTGTTATTGTTTATTTTGAAGCATGTTATTTAAAATAACAGAGTTGTCACTGTATTCGCTAAATAGCACTGTTATGTTTGATAACCACTCTATGGATGAATAGCCTGCGGGCCACATATCTGTGGATGGTCATGCAGATCTGCCTCAGAAATTTGTCGTGAATAGACTTGGAAGTTCATGGAAACAGTCAAGCGGATATTCCAAAAAACTTCAACAAGTAAAGGAGACTTCTAGGTCACATCTGGTGTGGTCTTAAGAGAATTACTTAGTTCCAGGACTCAGTTTCCTTTTTTTAAAGAAAGAATGGTAGTACATATCCATGATGTAGCTGGGAAGCACAAGCCCTTGCTTGGCCACCACAGGGTCCTGAGTTCAATTTCCAGTGTGTGTGTGTGTGTGGGGGGGATTAAATGACACATATATGTGTGAAATTACAGGGACAAAATTAGATCTGTGAGACCTGTGGGTAGTGACCCCAGTGGGGGTAGAATGACCAAAACACAGGGGTTATCTAAAGCCATTGGAAATCATAACTGTAGCAAAATTACAGTTTTGAAGCAGCCACCAAAATTATTTTTTGGTTTGGGGTCACCACAACATGAGGAACTCTATTGTGGGGTCACAGCATTGGAAAGGTTGAGACCCAAATCTAGTGAGAGAGAGAGAGAGAGAGAGAGAGAGAGAGAGAGAGAGAGAGAAGGATTTATTTAAAATCTGGCTGTCTTTAAACAAAACATCTACTCTAGTTTACCACAATTCCTTGTACACCCTGTAATTAATACCTGACAATAAGGTACCTTTTCCATCTGCCTAGACCTGCTGGTGCGTGTGTCTCAACTTCTGACAGCTGAGCCTGCTTGAGAGGATAAGAATTTTATCTTCTCCCGCCCTGCCCCATCCTGTCCTAGTCCCTCCTGTCCCGTCCCTTGCTGTCCTGTGATTTGGTCACCTGTGACTGACTACATGTGTGTCAAGGGCTGCAGACAGGTGGGAACTCCTTTCTGTGACCCAGATCTCCCGGCAGGCGTGGTGCAGCCCGTCCCTCCAGGGCGGGGTCAGGCTTTGTTACTCTCCTGGCTCCTGAGGTCAGGATCTGGAGATGCAGGAGGACACAGACAACAGCCTCAAGAGGCCGGGGGCTAGCTTCTTTCCCTCTCCTCTCCGGCTACGCAGCCAGGCCGTGCTGGTGTCCTCAGTGGTCTCTCTGGGCCACACCGTCTCCCACTTCTGTTCCCTCCTCTGCTCCTGGCTCAGCCTACCTGACTGGCTTCGCGCTGCGAGCCTGTCTCCTGGACGCCTTCTCTGCGAGGTGACTGACTCGCTGCAATCTGCAATCATTTCCTTCCTTGCTCCTCAATCCGCTAACACTGGCAAGTCTACAACTGATGCTTTAATAAAGGTTTAGTGTGACGCGCTTGCTGTCCTAGGAGATCTTCTAGACTCTTTCCACTGAAGTTTCCCTAGGCAGACAGGAAAGAACATGTACCCCTGAGGGCCCTGGGGGCTTAGCCCACAGCAGCCCCAAGCAAGCCAGAGAGAGCTTTAAAGGATTATGTTTTGCTTTAAAAATTTATGTGAATTTTATATTCTGTTCCATAAATATCTCCATATTTGTGTTACTATTAAAATAATATTTTCTTCCAACCTACTAAGTAAAATGGATGTTCCTCGAAAATGCCATATGAGTCCTGTGATATTCTGTGCCTCTTGCTACCTATTTCTGTACCCCCGAGGGGGGCACAGACCTAATGTGGTGGGGGAAGACTTCTCACCTGCTACTGCCTGGCACAGTCGCAGGGATGATTAACATAACAGACCTGGCCATCCAGGAGTCTGGCCTCAGTTCTTCCCAGGGGAAGGAGGAAGGACTTCATCTTTTGGGAAAATTCAAAGGGGAAAAGAACTCAGGTGTAGCCCAGTGTCTAGCTTTATCTCTGCTCTCTTTCTCTGCTCTTTCTCTCTCCCTCTCTCTCTCTCTCTCTCTCTCTCTCTCTCTCTCTCTCTCTGTCTTTCTCTCTCTCTCTCAAGCTTCTTCTAAGATACATTAATGCTACTCACTTCCCCTAGGTCACACTGCTTGAAGGAACATGTCCAAAATGTATGGACAGAGATGGAAATTTAAATAGGGGCTGCCTTTCAGAGAAATCCTTCAGGGATTTTACCAAATCTTTGTTGCTTCCTAGGTGTATACAATTTATAGCATTTTATCCAGGTGCCAAGGAATTCTGACTTTGTTTTTAAGCTATAAAGGACTAGGAAGGAAGAAAGTCATAGCAGCAACAATAGTGAAAACTAGAGAAAAATGCAAAGTGGGTCCACGCTACTTCCTTTACTCAAAGCATTTCCACGGAAGGTCCAGGTCAGACTGTGCCTAGGAGAGTATAATTTTTCACTTTCTAGTATCACTTTTATTGGTAAAAATGACAATGATATTGTGATTTCTAATTCTTCATGGCTTTTATATTTCTCTGCTGATTGAGAACTCTAAAATGCTATTGATTGGTGTTTGTGCCGGACTCTAGTAAGCAGGATAGGGGTCCCCTAAGGAAACAGCTGGCTGGCCTATAACCCTTCTTTATAGTGGAGGGTAGAAGGGAGTGTGGCTTAGAAGTCCCAGTGGTATCTGAGGTGTATCATCAAGTCAGAGTCCAGGCTCCATTAAAGAGATTAGGACATAGGCTCTCAATTAAAAGTGCCAGTGTGGTCAGGTAGCAATCCATCACCGAGAGCACAAGTCAGGAAAAACCTTTGCCCACACTGTGGAACATACTGGATACTTTCATAAATGTCATTCCCTTTAGATTCCATATCCTGATTTGAGTATTTATCTCCCTAAGGAAAACATGCAATGCATACATTACATAGGACTTTGTTTTCCAAAAGAAATAAAGATGTTTGTGGGTTTCTAACCAGGTCTCTAACCCATCATGGAATGCTTTGACCTAACCATAAAGAGATCCTGCTGAGCCAGGAGGCATTTTGTTGTATGCCATTTTTGCAGAAATATTCAACAGAAATTTGGTGACAAGCTACAAAACTACATGCAGACATGGTCAGAGTTCAAGTTATGCTTAATTACAGGCTGTCAGTTATCAAGTGGGAAGTTCAGAATGCTGCAGCTCATCAGTGCACAAGCTAACCTATTCCGGGGGAAGAACTCATTTTTTAAATAGCATTTAACATTTGCTACCAAGCCCAGAAAAGCAAGCAGAGGAAAAGGAACAATTCAAAGAGTGTTCGAGCAACAAATCAGAATGTCTGAGTAAATAAATAAATAACCAGAGTTTGGCATGTGCAAGTTTCCAGAAAGGGTAGTGGTGAGAACCCCACTGGCACAGTCGCTGTTCCGAAAGGGGTGGAGCAGACCCACGCTGCTACTGTAGAACACAGGGCCGGGGTGTGGACCCCTCTGGCTCCCCCTGGCTCTACTGGCAGCTGTGGGCAGCGCCTACCCAAGATGCCAGCTGCCAGTGACTTTAGGCTTCACCGCGGGGATGTGGCACCTGAGTTTCTCTGAGAACATTTTGTGAATAAACCATCACTACTCCATTCACAATAGGAGAAACCTCGCAGAGCCTGCCTCATGCTACCCTCTGAGGATTACATAATTTAATAATTGGAAAAGCTCCTGGAATGGGCCAGGCACATATGTACAGTGCCCAGCCCCTGTCTCATACTGTTACCTTAGTCTGTCCAAACTGAGACACTTAGGAAATCTCTTCATTAGCAACACCGCCTGCAGGTTATAAAAGCTCACACACTGATCTATATTTCTATCTATAGAAGGCCATGAATATCTTGGCATCATTTCTTCTTATATAGTGAATGCCAATAATGGGATCATTTGATGTGCTCAAGCCTTTCAACTGAATTTATGCCCTTATATCATTACAAGGTAAATACCTAGAGCCACATACAAAGGGTCACTCAGCTTGGCATGACTGCAGCCATCTTGAGTTTTAACCACCATGACTACTCTGAGGAAACTTGGCTAGTTTTTATTGTCGATTTCCAGAAATCTATAAATGGTCACAACCATTCTGGTAGTATGTGGCACTTTACAATAAGATTCTCAGGCCAGAATGTGCCTGTGCTAGCCAGCTTTTCAATCCTGTGACGATACACCGAAGAATAACGATTTAAAGGCAGAGACTTTATTTTGATTTCTGCTTTCAGAGGTTTAGTTCATGCTTGGCCGGACACATTGCTTTTAGGCCTGTTAAGAGGCGCAGACATCCTTGCAGAAGGATGTGACAGAAGAAAGCTGCTAACTCACGAGTAGTCAAAAAGCACAGAAAAAGGGAATCAGAAAGAAAGGGGGTGGATCACGGATCTGCCCCCAACAGGACCCCACGATCCACTGCAATCAACTGGTCCTCACGTTCTCCCGATAATGTTACCAGATGATGATCTGGATTGGATTAATCTACCCCTTGTCATCCAATCACTTTTTAAAAGCTTCAGCAAATAAGCTTTCAAAGCCATGAGCCTTTGGGAGATCTATTATATCCAAACAACTGCACTGCCTGGCTCTTATATTAGCTTAGAACAGATCAGATCTATTCCTGCTTGAATAAAATCGTGTTTGTCCTAACTGAAGTATATGTCCTTCCCTTAAACCTAAACCATAGGGTGAATCCACCAAAGTTTTTAAGGTGTGTCAGCTTGGGCTGTCTGCTATATTTGTGTTCTTAAGTAATCTTGGGGCTGGCCCTCCTACACTGGGAATGTGTTGTTTCAGAACAACATGGGACCCTATGTATAAGACAATTCTGATGTCTCAAAGCCTTCCTTGGGCTGGCGAGATGGCTCAGTGGTCTAATGTGCCTGCTTAGGTAATCTTAGGCAACTGTAGCAACCGCGGTTCGATCCCCAGCACCACATGCTGCACCAGCCCCACCTCCAGGGCAGGCTGATCTGACCATAATATTAAAAAATACGTAAATAAATAATATTAACAAAAGGAAAAGCAAGCTTCTAGAGCCAGGTGGTGGCTTCTAGAGTGGTGGCTCATGCCTGTAATCCCAGCACTTGGGAGGCTGAGACAGGAGGATCGATGTGAGTTCGAGACCATCCTGGGCTACCAAAGTGTGCACAAGGCCAGCCTGAACTGCACATCGAGACCCTGTCTCAAAAAGACAAAGAAAAAAAATCAAAGCCTTCCTTGAATTTAATAGGTTTCAACCATTATGATTCTTAACCTCCCACTTATGACAGAGTAGAAAGTTGAGAATTCACCAAGCACCTTAGCTCTGTCACTATCTTTTATGAATTCTATCACATTAAAAACCTGCATTGATTGCTTTCTTGGTGACAAACATTTGACATCATACAATCAGAGACTACTTTTTCTAATATGGTCAGTTTTCTTACCTACCTACTGTGTACGACCTTTGTGCATAGGGAAAAAAAAAAATCACATACCCTTTGTGTATATGAGGCAGGCTTAGCCCACTGAGCCTGAGAGTTTAACAGAAGTTTCTTCCATAACTATTTGTTTGAGTACTTTCTATGTTTCAAGCATTGTGATACTTTTTACATTTTTTTCATTTTTTAAAAAGAGTAAAAATTAGAATTAAAATTGACTCACAGAAAAAGAATTATAAATGATACAAACTTTTACTTAACAAAGCAACATGAATTTCATAGTATTTTACGTTACACATAGTGTTGTCTTCCAATCAGTTATTCATATGACCAGATACATGCATGTAAAATTAGAAAAAAAGAGAAAGAAATGCATAAGAAATAAAGAAGAGGAAAAATACAAACAATTGAAACAAGGAGATGAAACAAATTAAAGCACTAACTGTTTCTTTCCATAGAGCATCAGAAATGCACAGCACGGTTCTCCAAACCTCCCTGCTTACACAAAGACAAATCTCTTTCCCCCACTCCCTCTCCTGTTCTGCTCCTCAACTCAGTGACTCCTTCCTTTTGAATAAGTTCATTCTTTCTTCCCAATATCAACTGTACTCTTCAGATTCCATTTTTACATGCAGTATCTCATTCTTTTTTATTTCTTTTACTCCTCCCATCTCTTTCTCTCTCTCTGTCTCTCTCAATATATTTTGTGCAGGGTCTCATTATGCAGCTTAGACTCATAGTGGTCCTGTTTTCAGCCTTCCCAGTGCTAGGATTACAGGTGTGCACCACAACGCCCAGACAGGGTCACTGGCTCAGTGCTCTTGGGGGCAGGGCATGTGGTACTTGGGATGGAACCCCACTCCCTGAGCTTGCCTAAGCAGGCACTTAGTCCACTGAGCTATCTCACTGGCTCTATACATTATCTCATTCTTTACCAGTAACAGTCCATCATTTCCATTTGGCAGGTAAGGAAAAACAGCCTTAAAATCTTATACATATGATGAATACAGAGCTAAATTTCAAGCATTTCAAACACAGGTCAATTTCATCTTGGAGCATGAGTGCTATACGAATCTGTTTAATTTAGAGATTCACTTCCTCTCTAATTCTTTTTCCGATTGAATTTTACTCACTGCACTTGGGCTCCTCCTTGGTTTTAGCGTCACATCACATCTTTCAAACTATAGTTGCTTCTTTCCATTTGCATGCTTTGTCTCATAAATGATCTGAATATTGAGTAGGAAGTGAAATTCTAGGAGGTATTTTGGAAAGAATCTAGGAAGGACACGGAAAGTTAGACACACCAACACTAGATTCCGTTACCTTCTTAGACCTGCCTTGCCTGGCTTCCAGCATGCTTTCTTAACATTCACGCAAAACTCTCAATAGTCTCCCAAGTTCTAGACACTGTACTGGGTTCTGAGGGCACCAAGATCAATGTGGCACAGTTACAGCCTCTAAAGCTCAAAGTCAAATGGAAGGTGAAAAAATGAGTGCCTAAGGGAGGAAAGCCTTCCAGCAAGTTAGAGAAGGCTCTCCTGACTTAAAAAAAAATACTAGCACAAGGTCTTGAAGAACCAATAAGGATGCTATCAGAGGTACTCAATCAATGCACTTCTGAAAGAAAAAAGAAGAGGAGGCAAGGATTTAAGCGTGGGGTAGGGGGTGCATGTTCAGTTTTTTAATTCTTCAACGAGAGTTTCGTCAGCAGCTATCTTGTACCAGACAGCATGTATGACTTTACTGTCACAAAGATAAATGTGATACACTCTTTTCTTTAGAGTCAGGCTATAGGTTCCAGGTAGAAAGACAAATATGTAACAAACAAAATAAACAATGCCAATTCCAGGCTATTGGTGCTGTAAAAGTGAAAGAAACTAATGGCTCCAGGAAGACACAACATAGAGCATCTGATCTTGCCTACAGAAATTAGCAAGGTTTGGGAGACTTGTCTATGAATATGGAGTTGGTATCAAATTTCCAAGTGAGGGAGAATAGTGTATTAAAAATTTTTTTAAAGAAAGCATAAATTATACCACTGGTTCTCAAAGTAACAGCATCAAGATCCTGGATAACCTTGCTAGAAATGGAAACGTCTATATCCCATATCTCAGTTTCATGAGTCAGAAATTTGGTGTTTTTCTCCCAGAGATCTGGGTCTTAAGCTCAGCAAGAGATTTTTGATGCATAACCAAGTTACAGATGCTCTAGATACAGGCCAAAACATAAAGGAAGTGGGAAGATGAGAGGCAAGAAGTAAGTAAACTTGTATCTAGGTTCTGCTGAAAAATGTTGTTTTTAACTTATGTTAGCTACCTTTCCCCTTTATTGAGGAAGGCCCTGAATTGTGCATTTCTCATGAGGTCATTTCATTTAACCTGTAAACACCTCCTTGAAAATAGCACCATGTTTTTGCTCACTGAATACATCAGGGCCTGGAGGCAGAAGACCCTACAGTTTGCCCCAAAATGCATTTGTGCCCAGCATCACATAATGGGGCCTTCAGAATTTGCTGTTATCTTAAAATGCATCCTCTGCAGAGAAACACTGTGTCATGGGTCTGCTGTGAAAGGATATCCACACACTAGAAGTTTGAAAGTAGATCTGTAGTCCTGTTACTGAGCTCTTCCTCACTGACTGCTCAGGGTACCTACATTAGTGTTTGGATGACAAGCTCAGTTGCAAAAGTAATGTGGGATACACTATTGCTTGGTGAACAGCAGTAACCAAAAACTGACTAAAATGAAGATTGTATGTGTTCACGCCAACATTTTATAGCATTAATTCCACTGAACATGAATGGCTCTGAGGTCAGAGCCTATTGAAGTAATTATTCATTAGTGGCTTTTAACTTTCTTTCTTTCTTTCTTTCTTTCTTTCTTTCTTTCTTTCTTTCTTTCTTTCTTTTCTTCCTTCTTTTTTTTAATGTTTGTATTCTAAATGGAGTCGTTTCCTACCCAAGGACATTATTTTTCAACCCAGTTAGTGTTTCATTGTAGGGTCATGATGTTAATTTTAAGGTTATGCTTAATGGCTTTCTAAATGACACATTCATTGTAGTAAAATGAATGCATCTGGGCAGTGCTGCAGGTGGCGATGTACTGTTGACTCACAGTTAGGAGAGAATGGAAATTTCCAAACTATTAATTTGAAAATGTATTAATAACCTGTATATTTTAAAAAAGTGAATAAAAGCAATGTTTAAAGCTATTTAGTATTGAGAAAACTGCACATAAATTACTTTTTGATCTCTTATAGATAACTGCTTTTGCTCATTTTGAAACCCCTAATTCTCACTCAGAGCTTAGCTGTTTTTTTTTTTTTTTTTTTTTTTTAATGACTGTGTTTATAGAAACCTCGGTTTTAGAAAATATTGTTATTTCTGCTAAAGGAGCCAAAACCTTTTCCTTGGGCCAGTTAAACATTATTCAACTTCTTGGTCAAAGATCCATTTGTCTGGCCTCGTGGGACTGGCTTAGAGACTTTAGGCCCTAGTGTAATTTTCAAGCATGTGTATATGCAGGGCACAGATGCACCCATGAATTTACTTCTTGTATTTGTTTTAATTTTTTTAAGTGTATTTTTAGTACAGGGTGCACAGGGTTTCACTTACCAGCCTCCCAAGCACTGGGGTTACAGGCATGTACCATCTGCCCAGTCTCAGTCACTGTATCAGTGTGCCCTGGGGGTGGGTCTGGCCAGCTCAGCATGCTGGCAATGGAACCCCCCTGCCACTGTGCCCTGCCAACACTGGTACTTCAGTCTGCTGAGCTTTCTGGCCATGCCCCTGAGGATTTAATTCTGTACCTATGAATGTGCAATTCCACTACTAATGCACTGATTTCAGAGACTGTCAAATAAAATAACTATGTCTAAAAATATAAATTAAAATGATCGCTGGGCGTGGTGGCGCACGCCTGTAATCCCAGCACTCGGGAGGCTGAGGCAGGAGGATCGGTGCGAGTTCGAGACCAGCCTGGGCTACAAAAGTGAGCTCAAGGCCAGCCTGAACTGCTTAGTGAGACCCTGTCTCAAAAAGACAAAAAAAAAAAAAAAAAATTAAAATGATCATTGCTGAATTCTGAAACCAAAACATCCACACAAGATCTTTACTCTAGTAAGCATAATACCTTAGAAAACCTTAGCTGGTCAAAATTTTCCATAGATGTACAACCGCAATTTAATATGATAATCTTTGGAGTTTTCCTTAACGTCATTTAAGTACGTAAAATAAAATGTATATGCTTTATTCTAGAAAGTAAAGAACAAACATTGGCAAACTATTCTGAGCAGTTCTACGACATATATCTCTATAATTTGTTTTTATTTATTAAATCATCAGTAATTCTGGCTACTCAAGATGCGTGTTTCCTTGTGCTATTTTTAGTCTCATTTATACTTCTCCTACCTTAATCATGGTGGGATTGTGGATTACAGAAACAAACACCGCATGCTGTTGCTTGCTTTGTTTATCTTAACATAGTGAAACTGACATTTGAGGCTACTCGAATGGAGAAAAGGAGTCAAAAAATGTAAGCTGAAAAGATAGGGAAAAATAAAAAGAGCATCCTAACCAGCTGCCAGAAAACAAGAGGAATCTGATACCTACAGAAGTAAGTCATAAGATTCATTCAGAGCTGTCCCTTCTTCCCCAGTGGGGGCCACTCTGAGAGGTGCCCAGTCAGCTGCTTATCTTTTTTCCTTCCCCATGCCCAGCCTCCTGGCCCCATATCCACCTCCCTGTTTGTCTTATCATCATAATTGCTCAAAGTTTTCTACCAGTACCCTTGGATCCTTGATGTTCTGAATCTCCATATTATTTTGTGAATCTGTTTCAACCCACTGCACCATGGCACCTGATATCTATGCTCCAAGTCATGAAAAGTCTGTGGAATTCCCAAATATAGGTCAGAATGAAGGCAACCTTCAAGAGGTAGAGCTTCTCTTCTGTGAACATACTTTTTTAATCAGAAACATTTAAGTAGAACTCTTCTGTTAGTGGCCGAGAGAAGATTCTAGAAATAGGCTGATTGGCTAGGCTGTCTCATTCTGGAGAGCTTTGATCTGGGGCAGGTGAATTAATCATGATGGGATGTTAAATAAAAACTTGCCTGGAGTTAACCACTCCTATTGGCAGGAATATTGGAGGAATTCATTTGGAAGTTGTGTGTTCAGTTCCTCATAGAGAGTTGACACCTAACCCATGTAAAGAAGAACATAAGGATCTAATCCACAGCATATATACTGATTAGTAGAGGCATCAGTGAAAGGTTCTGTGTATATGTGCATATATCTACATGCTTGTACATATGAATATGATATACATTAGTCAAAACACAAGTCAGCTTAATAAAGTCAAAGAGGACAAGATGCTAATTCTTAGAAATACACAGGGACAAAAAGTCTATATAAAAGAATTTTGCTACCTATGCTGCAAAAGGTTCTGTACAAATTAATCAGGCTCATGATTTTGCAACAGAGACCAAGTACCAAAGGTGGACACTTGACACAAACTATTTTACAAATTATGAGTCTTAGCTGAACTTGAAATTTTTTCAGTCCTTGCTGCTAGAGTCTTTGACAGGCTCCTGCAGTTGGCCTTGGCAGTAGGCATTGGAGATTGTGCACTGGATGTGATTATTTGCTTTCTTCATGAGCTCTGTGAGAGGAAATGTCCCTCTTTGCCTTGGGCATCTCACTGCCACCAGTGCACCTTACATCATGTCTATGTCTCCACTGAGATGCTGCCTCACAGGTAGGGCCTCCTACCCTGTAATGCACAGAAGAATCAGCTAGGGCACTTGCTGAGCACAGACTGTGGGCTACAGTCCTTGAGTTGCTAATCTGACCAACACTAACTTACATTTCTAGAAAGTTCTAAGTGATGCTGTTGTTTCTCTCCTGGGAATCATAATATACACCATGTTCAAAGCTATAGGCTCTCTGGCTCCACTCTGAAGAAATATTATACGTTTTTCAAATCATCACCAGTCTGTTTCAAGCAAAACCTGATGCCTATGATGCAGTCTTACTGGTAGTGGTATCTAATTGCTATTGAGGATCCTATGTTCTCCTTGTCCCCTACCTCTTCCTTCTTCCACCTTCTTTTCTTCTTCTCAATTCTCATTTTGACTGTGTTAGATTCCACAAATAGTAATAGCACCAGAAATGATATCAGATTTAGTAAACAATGCCCTCTACTAGACCCCACCAAGGCCCCTGACACTGCCGATTTTCACTCACTTGGTATTCCTGTCACTACCTAACTTGATTATAAGCTGCCAGGTGTAGGAGGCAGTCTGGCAACCTTACATCGCCAAGCACCTGCTTTCTTTGTGAGAAATGTTCAGGAAGGTTTTACCAAAGGAAGGGACAATGGTATGTTGGAAATTAAAAGTGAAGTAATGGAGTTCTATAAGATTTCTACAAGGCACACAGGAATATCACATGGGGGGGGGGCAACCATACAGTAGAGATGTGATTGACTATAATGGACAAGATGTTATATAAAGTTCTGTTTTATATCAATGTTTACCTGCGCTCTAGGAGAGAAGGTAAGACAAGCACATAAGTAATAACATCCCCAGACAGATGAGAAAGAAAACAATATATAGATCAATTGCTATGGGAGTCACAACTTAATATTAGGGAGATGGACTCAGGGTGGCCCATTGCAAAATCTTCCTTTGTCTTTAGGAAAGCTTTCATGGTTTTGGATTTTTGGAATGCTAGAATTTTGAAGGTGAGAGGACAAAAATATTTTAAGTGACATTGCTTACAGAGAGAAACCTGAAGTTGAACACATAGAAAAGGAGCCGTGATCCCTTGAGGAGACTTCTTAGAATAGTCACATCATATAACCTTGTTGGAAATGGCAATACATGAAACAATGTTCCATGCAGGCTCCATTGGGGTGTGCTACACCTGTAAGTCCAGAAATATTTGTTTATATTTCCTAAAGATTTTTCAAATCCTTTCACTAATTAAGGACTCAAACCAGATCAGTTTAGAATTGTAGGCTCTGTGATAATCTACCCCTTTCAATGAAATTAAGATATTTATTACCAATGTAAAAGCTCTGTAAAGTAGTACAACTTGTTTTAAATGTAAGCATAATCTTTTTTCTATATTTTGACAGAATAATTTCATTTCTGTATATACTTGTATAGACCTTTATAAGGAAAGGTGAATTTAAGATGCTTTTATCATCTCTTGAGAAAGAAGAAATTGTTGTGGAAAATTGTAAAATATAACATATAGGCATCTAGTTACACAGAAATATTTTTAAGTAGAATGTGACATATGTGTTAGAATGGTTTTCCTAAACACATTCATTTGTATGCTGTACACTAGAAAAAATGTCGTGGAAGGATATCAGACTCTATTGAAGTTGCCCCTGCCCTTACTGAGATACATCTGCCACTTAAAACATAACTATAAATAACCTTTTAAGATCATGGCTCACTAAGAGAGAGGCCAGAAAAGTCAAAATCAAACTTTCATATGCAAATAGTAGTAGCCAATATACTAGTCAACAAAAGGTTCAAAGCAGAAAGGTAAATATTTTCTGTGAAGTCCAGGAACAAGTGATTTTATGGACTATTGCCATATTCCTGGACTTCACTTTGGCTTTGGGATTTAATATGCACATTGATTTAAAGTTTGACCAATTGACTTGCTGAAAGCTGTTCCAGGTTCAGATCAGAAAGATCATTTGGGGCCCATGAAATCTTGAATAATGTGGACTCACCTTTAAAGATAAGAACTGACGGTTTAATTAGGCAAATTTCTATGATCTGGTGTGTTACGTTAGGGAAAATGCAGAGTCCTTGACTTACTCCAAACTGTAATGTTCAGTTAGTTACAAAGCTGACCTCCAAACCCACTTGGCTTCCTAATTCTGCCATTAGCCATTCCTTTGAGAAAGGTATTAACTATCAAAGGTCACCATTAAAATGTACACATGCTATGTGGAAGGGGAGTGTGAACCATTAACATCCATTTACACATTCGCCTGGATTTATTACGCTCATAAGCTGTCACTAATGTCACTTGGGAGCAAAGCCTACAAGAAATGGAATGCACAAAACAGGTAAGTCCGCCTAAGACCGGTGGGGGAGGGGAAAGATGGAGGGAACGAAACGGGTATACAGTTAATGGAATATATGCAAATAGCCAGTGAGGCAGCCCGAAGCTTGGCCACGATAAGCCTCCTGGCAGGAAATATTTGGAAACAAATTGGCCACCATAATAAATTCAACAGGCTCCGCATACGGATGCAGCATGTGAATTTCAAGATTTACTTCATTTTATTTGTTACCTGCAATTAGTGAGATACATGCACATATTGGAGCTTTTAGATTTAAAATCCAAGGTTCTAAAGACATTTGACTGGCTCAAATTTCAACCCCAGATGTATTTGTAAATTAAGGGCGTATGTACGGTGTGCATAAGGTTGAACATAACACGATAGGCAGAAATCTGAAATCCAGTAATTTAATCTCTCTATCTCATTTTATCCATCTGGAAAAAAGTAGTGATAGCTATTTCCTACCAATCCTCACAGGGTTGGTACAAGATTTAAATGAGCTTCACAATCTTTTTAGAGATGCTCTAGAAGCTGCTTGCAATATATCAAAGTATTTAAACTGTGTTCCCCATTGTATAAATTCAAAGTGCTTGTCAGCACCCCATGAATGTTTTACTAAGGTCACTTGAAGGAAACACACTTATTCCAGGTATCTATTTTCCTCTCTAATCTATATAGAGCAAAGTTTTTGATCCTATCAGCTGTTTGATCTTGGCAGTTATAATCAAGGAGCTTCCTATAAAAAGAAAGAAAAGACTATGTACTCGTGGAGACTTTCAAAAGCGCGGCACTAAAAACCTGGAGACAGAGGGTGTAGCCCCTCTCACTTTTCGACTGCCTGGGGCCACTGAGCAGAACCTCTTCAGGTTCCCTTCCCTCTGAGATGGAGGAACATAATTTGGCTCCTGTCCAACTCTCCCTTCTTCCCAGGAGCTACCGCTCCTCTCATTCATAGTGCCCTGGCCCCGCAGGCCTTCTGTTCCTGAAACATTCAAGCTACTTTTAGCTTTAGGGTCTTTGCACTTGCTATTTGAGCTGTCTGGTGTATTCCTCGTTCAGATCTTGGCCTAGCTGGCTTTCTTCTTATTCAAGTCTCTGCTTAGAAAAAAAAAAAAAAAAAAAAAAAAGAAGTTCTCTTTTGTGAGGCAACTCTCCTTCCTTACTGGTCATACCATGCTTTATTTGTTGAATATCACAATGTCCTGCTTTTATGGCTTTGAAAATCTTTAATGGACTCTAATATGACTTTATTTATTTAAGCGCTATTGTCTATCTCCCATTGGAACGTGGTCTTTTTAACTTAGTTAAAAGTCAGAGCCTGGCAGGATGGCTCAGTGGTCTAAAGCGCCTGCTTAGGAAAGCTTGGGCGGCTGCAGGGACCATGGTTTGATCCCCAGCACCACATGCTGCGCCAGCCCTGCCCTCGGGTCAGGCTGAGCCGGCCACAAAAATAAATAAACAAACAAAAGTTCTAAAACAAGAAAAAAATAAAATAAAAAAATTCAGCTGGGCATGGTGGCTCACGCCTGTAATCCCAGCACTTGGGAGGCTGAGGCAGGAGGATTGGTGCGAGTTCGAGACCAGCCTGGGCTACAAAAGTGAGCGCAGAACTAGCCTCAACTGCATAGCGAGACCCTGTCTCAAAAAGACAAAAAAAAAAAAAAAAAAAAAAAAAAAAAAAAAAAAAAAAAAAAAAAAAAAAAAAAAAAAAAAAAAAAAAAAAAAGCCAGAAAACTAGAATTAGGCAGAAAAATAGATAAAAAGGAGCTAGATACTTTCCCCCTAAGCAAATATGTTCTGAAGGAATGAATGCAATGTATCAAAGTGTTTAAACTGTGAATCTCAAAGAGTGGAGAATCTCAGTCCTGGGAACCTCAAGGCATGGTTCCTTTGCACACGCGTCCCTAGCTAAGTACGTGACATTACTTGAGTTCATTAACGCTGTGCTTTTGCCTCTGTGTTACACGACTGGGCCATTGAGGCAATTGGGTTTCCCCTCCACTCTACCGCATCCCTGGGAGAAGCCTTTAGTTGGAAACCAGATGGCCACCACATTCTTTGTCACAAGGCCCTCCCAGAAGTCACTATTGAGAATCTACAGATGGCATGAGACTTAAAAACTTTTCTGCCTTTGTATCACTAAACGATCTCTAATAATCCTTTCAGACTCTGCTTAAATGTCTATAGTTTAAGAAAAAGGGCTGGAGAAAATCATCCTTGTGCATCCATTCCGCTTTTGTGTCTGTGTCAAAAATACTATGTGAAAATTCTCAAGTCAGATGAAAAGTGCCAAAAGAATTAAGTCCATGCACCAGACTCGGTAAAAGAGCAGCAAGAAATGCCACCAAGCTGAGTTCACGAGGTCGCAAGACGGCTTGGAAGCCTCAGGAAGACAACTCTTGATTTTCTTTCCCTTGTAAATTTCTAGAAAGGCAGATGAGATTTTTTAACCTTATGAAGAACAGTAACTTTCCACCTCTCTGCTTTTTTTTGCAATTCTAATCCTGCTTGGGGATTATCCTTCCAATGGGATTGTGAGAGTCCAGCTATGAAGAATTTCCTATCACTGTCACAGTCAGATCCTCATTGCTGAAAACCTTATCACTCCTCAATCAAGCTTTTTTAATTTGGCCATTTTGCCTTCAGTACTTTGGTCTCCTTTCCACTTTTCCACCGCAGAGTGTGAGACTAAGCCTTATGGCCTACATCCCTTACCTTTCTGACCCTAACCCCACTCTGTGGAAAATGTCACCCTGGCCCAGCTTGGAGTCCCTGACATGATCATGCCCTTCCTGCTCATCATCCTGCCTGGCCGGCCCTCTGCCAAGCTTCACTTATCTTCCTCTATGTGCCGAGTCCTCCATCCCATTCTAGTTGATTCGTCCCAGCCCACAGGCCTTGGCTTAGCACTGTATCTCCTGAAAAGATTCTCACCACACTCCATCTCCAGATGGGCAATAGGGCTCTCCATGCAAATACACTGTTATTGTGTAGGCCAACTTTCCCTCTTTGTTCTTAGAGAACAAAAACATGGATCTTATCCTCTTCTTCCTCCTCTTCAGGCATAGGGGCCTCCTCAAAGCCAGATGCTCTGGTTTGAATGGGTGGGTCCCCTCAAAATGTTAAGTGTGGAAACTTAATGGCCAGTGTGATAGCATTAACACCTATGATGGTTGATTGGCAACGAAACACCCCTCTCTGACAAAACAAAACAAAAAAGGGGGATATAGATGAAGGCCAAACTTTGTAGTGAAAAAACATATATAGAGAGAAAACAGCTAGCATAGATATATAGCCAGATATACAAATATACAACTACTTTCTCTTAGTTCAATGAGATTTGTTCTAATAGTATTTAGACCACATATCATGTCTGCTTCTTGTACTCTGAACGACTACTATGAAGACAATAACATATAATATATTAAATATTGTAACTGTCTTGCTAACCTGTTTTGAAAATATCTCAACTGCTATTTCTTTCTTGTTAAAAGTAATAACAAAATTAGAAAAAGAAGACTTGTGGAGCTCAGGAACAGACTGGCCTGCTCCTTCACAAGAGCAATGAAGGCCTGTGCAGACAGGCTCACTTTGCAGTGTGCAGCGTCATCCGGGTGCCTTTGGCCGTGCGAGGGAGGCATGTGCTTCCCCTCCGCAGAGGCAGCCCTACCTTGCCAGCAGCACCAGCTGGCACTTTGACCTTAGACTCCAAGCATCCCGAACTACAATATACAAACATCTGCTCTTTCTCCATTACCCAGCATTAAGTATTTTGGTATAGTACACAAAAGGGACTAAGCCACAGGTGATTAATAAACATGTGCAGGTAATAAATTTTTGAAATAGGACCAATTTCGTGCTTTGGATATCTTCTTGACTTGAACACTTTTCTGTTTCATTATAAATCATCAACATGCAGTGAGGCTTGCTACATATTATCAATAATCAGCATTTAAATGCATAACTTTTATTTTTAAATGCTTCTATTACTATGTGGCAGGTAATGTTTCTTCATACTTTTAAAATATTTTCCTGTATGGTAGCACATGACTATAATCTCAGCCACTTGGGAGTCTGAGATAGGAGGATTGAAAGGCAGAAGCCAGCCTCAGCAAGTAAGACCCTACTTTAAAATACAATTTTTTAAACTTTATTTATTTGTGTTATGGCTGACTCAGCCTGCCCTGAGGATGGGGCTGGCACAGTATGTGGGGCCAGGGAGAGAACTGTGGTTTCTGTGGTTGCCTCAGCAGGTGCTTTAGACCACTGAACTATCTCGCTGGCCCTAAAATACAATTTTTTTTTTTTTTTTGGTCTTTTTTGAGACAGGGTCTCCCTGTGCAGTTCAGGCTGGCCTTGAGCTCACTTTGTAGCTCAGGCTGGCCTCGAACTCGCACCAATCCTCCTGCCTCAGCCTCCCAACTGCTGAGATTACAGGCATGCGCCACCACGCCCAGCTTTAAAATACAATTTTAAAAGGCCTGGAAATATGGCATGGTGGCAGAGTCCTTACCTAGCATTTCCAAGGCCCTGGATTCCAACCCCAGCCCAAAAGGGGGTGGAGGAGAGAACATGATGGTTTCTATGTTTTAATTCCCTAGGTGAAGCTGCTGAGATAGAAAGGAACCAAGTAACTTGTCTGAGGTGACGCATTTACCGGGCCCTGGGCTGAGGAGGCGAGCGAGGTGGCTAATGCATTGTCGTGCCTAGGAATGCATCAGAGCTGCTTCCCATGGTCACTGCTTTGAACAGAGCCAGTTGTTAGAAATAGACAGCTCCTGGCACCTCTTTCTACATACATGATCAAAAAGCTGTTCTTTTCTTCTGCGAGTCATTCTCCAGATTAAAGAGGAGAAGCTGCGAACTCTCTAAGAAAAGATGGGTGAGGGCAAAGCAAACTACACAGAACTCCAAGCTCCCCTTGCTAGGCAACATCTGCTCTCCTCCTTCCCCTTCGCCCGTGATATACTGGCATAGAAGCAGCATTGATGCTCATGAGAGAAATTACAGTCATCAACGTTATCTCCCCAAGAAGCGACTCTCTTTCTTTATTAATATGCTTCAGATTGTTGTAACACTACAAAGCCAAAAATAAGTTTTCTTTGATCAATAAATTGTAGGCTGAGAAAGAAAATACTAATTTTCCATTTCTCTGAGACCCAGCGCTAACATATAACAGAGCTTTGCAAAAGGGTTCTCAGAAACCCGATACAGAATTATCTGGAATTACACCTGACTATTCCTATGAAATCATTCTGTTCTCTGCAACTTTAGAGGGGTATCTTCTGCACTCGGTGGGTATTTCTCTATAAAAAGTATCTGTGTGCAGATGCCTTTTTCTATTTCTTTGAAAACTGGGTGAAGAAAATATAATACATCTCTAAGTCTGTCCCGAAGAGGACAATTGTTGGACACTCTTTCCTCTGCCAATTCTGAACTTCAAAACATGCTTTTTCCCCACCTCCTATAGAAATTCTATGTTTAATCCAACATGGCAAAGACTATCTGGCCCTGTAATACCAAAAGAATTCACAGACCACAGGAATGCTATAACTGAATATGGAGAGTCATGATGAAATTACAGTAACTATAGTGAAGTCCCATTTAGTCATATGGGAGGAAAGGCATTTTGGATCAAAGAGGCAGCATGGCATAATAGGAAAAAGTAGACAGACACACAGTCCAGCCCTAGGATCAGAGGTGTGGGGCTATTGTCCAGGACTTTGGCTAATTCATTCAAGCTTCTAAGGCTTCTGTGGTTGTCTGAACTAAAAAAAAAAAAAAAAAAAACCACAATGGTTTTTGCATATTGTTGGTATTCCACCATGGAAACAGGGCAATTCCAGACAAATTTTTGTAACTGAGGAAAGAAGGATGGGCAGAAGAAGTGCTACGGACAGGCAGGAATGCCAAAGCATGTCTTATAAGCCTCAAGACAGCCCTCTTCTTCACAATAATGTGTTCTGGATCAGTAATAGTGACCATCTTAAAGTTGAAAGACCTGCTCTGAAATTAGAAGAGGAAGATTGGAAAGGGGTTCAGTCCCAGAATGTTGAACGCATTGCCTCTTAACTGGCACCAGGGATTGGCACTTTCACCAGGTTACCCACTACGTTTTCATGGTGAGCTTCTTAATCTCTATGAGGAAAGCTCACTGAATTATACCTAAAAAGAGCAAGAGGATAACTGATTCGCTAAGTCACTCAACAGATATTTCTTAGGTTTTTATCATTTCACTTTCTATGGACGCTCACACAGATGCAACATGATCAAATTGTACAGCACCAAACAAGGTACCTGAGCTCCAATCCACAGTACCATTGTAGCAAATTTTCAAATTCAGGAGGTTAAATTCTTCAGGTACATGGAGCTGCATGTTAAGTAGAAACTGATTCACCATCATGTGTTCATAATTGTTATCAAGTAAAACATAGTGGCAATGATAATCATCCAACTCTTAATAAGTTCAAAGACAGGATAGACTGAGCATGTATTGCCACAGACATGTACTGTCAAATTCATTACAGCCCAGGAAAGTATTATAAAATCTAGTTAACAGTGAGGTCAGATGAGTGGATGGAGAGTTTTAAAAGATAAAACACCTGGAAGAAATAGTTTGGTGCTATTCCAAAATATTCTCAAAGCATGGGCCCACTCAATCTATAAATCATTTCTGAAGCAAGTGTTTCATAATTATTATTTTGCCTCATTCATAAGTGAGAAAATCAATATTCCAATACAGAATACCCTGAGCCACGCCACGCAGAGGTTGGAGCAAAGGATTACTGTAATGAGTCCGTATTGGTGATTGATAACTGGAGCACTACGTCCCAGCTCAACTGGTGGCCCTGTGGCCCTCAATGCAGCATTCCCATCTCCTTCAAGACCCAGTGTCCTTCAGTGCTGTGTCCCCGAATCTGTCACCTCGTTTCTGGAGAGTCCTTGCATCTCTAAATGATCTCCTCGATGGTGGTGTAGGTCTCCCCTCATGGGACACGGGATTTCCTCAGCAGGTAACAGCAGGACTCCAGCAGGGTGGTGTAAACCTCCTTGGAACTGTGCTACAGATAGACTTCCTACAGTGTCCGACTTCCTTCTTACTTCCTCTCCTAAGTGTCAAACCTGTACTGTGGTCTGGATGTCTTCTCTCTCACTTCCACCTCACTTTATTTTTGGCTTTCACAGTTTTATCCCTTAATAAAACTCTCACATTCACCATTCATCTAGGCCTCTCCTTCATAAAGGACTTGAACTAACTTATGCCTTTTGTGCTCCACACACAAATAAGCTTTTTCAGTGAATTTACCATGTCCCAAGCAGTGATATAAATATCTTACTTATTTATCAAAAAGCCCTATTAGGTGGGTTTTATTTAGAACCACTTGTGTTGCTACAGCAAAAGAACCGATGCTGGTAGCTTTAATAAAGAAAAAAGGTTTTGTTTGCTTTATGATTCTTATAATTACAAAGCATAGCACTGGCAAGAGATTCCACAAGCACTACAAAATGATAGGGAAGCACAGATGGAGGAAACTGTCTGTACAAGAGGCCAAGCAGATGGGGTTGTCTTCCTTTGTAATATCCACTCAGGAGAGACAGTATTCATCACTCGTAAGTGTGGAGCACTGGTGTAGCAGTTTGGGTGGAATTTCAACTATAGTAGCTTTGGTATCTGTCCTAGGCAGCGGTGGAGCACACATCTAGGAGTGGCTGAGTGGGTCATGGAGCCTGGGACTTGGGCTTAATGAGTGGCCCCGAGCTTCCTGTGCTTCAGTACCATTAGGCTGTTCCCTCATACCAGGAAGCGAGCAACATTGCTCTCCCATGACCTTTTGCCATGGTGTCCCTGCCTTTGAGCCAATCAATACTGGCAGCCAATGATACCCCTCCTCCTTTACATCGTTATGTTCTGGGCATTGGTCTTTCCTCTCAGGGAAGAGGCGGCTGGCCAAAACATTCAGTGACCCACTTACTGTCCTCGGCTCCACCCACACAGAGCCACCTCAACACTGCCACACGACACACCAGATCTTCGGCACACAGACCTCTTGGAACAAGCCACACCGAGCTACTGCATTGAGCATATTTTCTTATTCTGATTTGGACCGTATAGCGGCAGAACTGTCCTAACATCTGTCATTCACTTGCTAAAAAGCCTAGGATTCAAAGTTGGGTTTCTGAATCTTATAGACACAAATATTCCTTAGCCACTGGGCCTTAACCATGCCCTTTACTAAAGGTAAAAACTACCATGAAAGCCTAAATGCATTCTCAAACTGAAATTCTATTTTTAACATTGCTTATGTTACTTTTTTCCTAGACTATAATTTATTTTCTATTTTAAACTTATTTTTAGATTCCTAAATAATACATAAGCATGTTCTTATTATAACAGAACCAAACAATACAGAGGCAGAAACACTGTTTATAATCAGCTAACCACTAACCATAGATAACGTTTCAGGAAGTGAATTTCAATGAGTAGCTCCCTATCTGAATTATTATTTACTCCAAGTGAGTCAGGTTCCACAATATTTGAAGCAATAGTTAGAATCTTAGCGCTCAGGTGAGAACAAACAGTGGACGATTAAGGGACCATGTGTGCCCCAGATCTCCAGGACAGAACCGTGGGGGAAATCACAGTCCTTACTATGAAGGGTAAATACATATAACTGCACTGAAGAACCTATCTTTCAAAAAATAAAATGTCAGTACAGATGTTCTCCAAACTTTTAAAACATTTTGTTTTTTAAGTGAAGGGAAAGTTTTCCCCTTCCTGAAAGCATTTTATACACTCAGAAGTTAGCCAAGCCTTCTGAATTAAACTCCCAACCCTGACCTGGGGAGCTCCAGTTCCTCACTCTCCTCCCTCCAGTGATCTTCCCTTTATTGTGCAGATTCAGTGCTGGTCACCTACACAATCTTCTTCAACAAAAGTTGCTGATTTTGAAATGTGTGATCTTAGATCTTAGCTTCAAGGTTTTCCTGGAGTGTAGCCAGGTTGACTTTGTTATTTGCAAACCCAAGTTGACTTTTGTACTCTGACTTGATGCTAATGCCCTTTACTTCTCATTCAAAGTTTTAGAATATCTTCTCTTGGCAAACAGAGAAGGGACGGATAAGAAGGCATTCCCTTCTCTAGTGCCACATTTCAACTTGATCTTTTCACTCTCTCTGTCAAATTCAAATGTCACTCCACTATTCATGTGTATGTGGAGGAATCTCATATACACCTCTTTGACTTCTTTCAAAATTGCTTCAATTTCTCTGAAGTCAAAAGCCTTTTCAACCTTTGGAAATTATCTATGGAATCCATTAACATGACTTACTCAGTACAAAATACGTATGCTATTGAGGATTCATGAGAAAAGAGAGATGGCAAAGTTTAAAAAAAGAGAAAAAGGAAGTAAAGGCTTAATATAAAAAAGAAAAATAAGAGAGAAAGCATTTGATGTGCTATATTTTCATAGAGAATTCTACCTTACAGATAAGACCTCTGAATATTTTTTCTTCCTTTGTAGAGATAAACTTTCATATTTAACTTCAACTGATGCTACTTCTAGCAAATAGTAATGATTGTTTTCCTGACAATACAAATGAAAGTTTGGTGAATATGGCCCTCACAATTAGCAAAAGAGTTTTTAACCCTGAGAATTTTCTAAATTAACCCCTGAATTGTATCACAAATAAATCAAACTTGGACCAGATCCAGCATTCTTTCTATAAAATTAAGTAGTAAGGTACATTCATGTTTTGGAACACTACTTACTGATAGAAGAAACACCTAAAACATGAATTGATGAGAACAATGCCTAATAATGCATGTGCACTAGAAATTCAATTTCATCAATATTGATAGGAAGATAGAAGAAAAAAGTTTGTCAGAAAAAAAACATTCTGGGAACTCAAGCAGTTCCTTTGTGGAGAGCTTTGGGAGCTGAGTGCAAAAATGATTTGAAGCTGTACTCCTTCTTCACTGCCTGAGGAAAACACAGATTACCCCATCGCTTTGGCAATGGCCCCATCAGGAACAGAACAGAGGTACCAAGATTGCTCAAGTGCACATCAGACAAGTGTTGGATTAGTCAACTTTTTCTTTGCTGGGAACAAAGTTCCTGACATAAGCAAATCACAAGAATAGAGATTTAACTTGACTCTGGGTTTCAGAGGGTTGAGTTCATGGTTAGCTAGCTCCAACTCAGGAACATCATGATGGAAGTACAAGAAAGGGCAAAACTTCTAGTAAACAGTGCCAGTGAGGGAATAGACTCCAAGGTGAGGCCTCTGTGATCTACCTAGACATACTAAGAAGTGTGACCTATTAATACTCGGTAGTGTTAAAGCCAACCAAGCTAACAATCTAGCTTATCTATGAGGTACATAAGCTAATATTTACAACCATGTTTACACTTCTAAAGCCCACGGATGCACACTGGGAGGCTGAGCCAGGAGCATCTCAAGTTAGAGCCAATCTGTTACAATTTACCTAGATACTATCTCAAAATAAAGAAAAAAAAAAGTTATCAAAATGAGCTTGGAATGTAGAACAGTGCAAAGACCCTGCATTCAATCTCCAGTACAGGAAAAAGAAACAAATAAAAGATCATATATAAAACTTATAGTTGTCTCTGTGTTTTATTCTTATCTTTGAATTCAGTACTAGTCTTCTAGATGAAGGACAAGACAGGAGACACAGGAAATATTCCTTTCTATTTGATAAATTTTCTATGACTATGTATTGCTATTTCAATTAAAGTGTCATTAGGTAAGATAAAAGATGACATGAATTTTACATAAGGTTAGAGGAGGCTGACATGTCCTAACTTCTGAAAAGAGTGAATAACCCCTGCAGGTTCTCCTAGAGACAGACATGCTTGGCTGTGCCATGACCTTTGTGTGTGACCTCCCTGCAACTCACGTAACTTTTATCCTAAGTAAATGGTCTATCTATGCTCTTAATTTCTTTTCCTTGGTATTTCTCCACCTCAGAAAACCTTGGGTGTGTCTGCTGACAATGACTCCTAACGATGCCCGATGCCTGATGCCCTGCCAGCTTCATGTTTCTTCTACTGCTACGCACTGGGTGGAAAGAAGAAAAAAAAAAAAAAAAAACTGCTTATTTTTTGCCATCTCATCCAAGACTGCTTCCAACTCCCCTTACGTAATGTGTGTACATCTCACCAGATATGGTTTGAAGACTATGGGATTTCAAAGCATAGTTCTGTTCTCCAAAATGAGTCCTCCTGTCTCTCTGTCTTTGTATCCCCCGTCTCTGTCTCTTTCTGTCTCTCTCTTTCTCTCTCTGTCTCTGTCTCTCTCTCTATGTCTCTCTCTCTCTCTCTGTCTCTCTGTCTCTCTGTCTCTCTCTCTCTCTCTCTCTCTCTCTCTCTCTCTCTCTCTCACCAATTTGACTACACTGCATTTGGGAAGAGGCTGTTGTCATGACGCTATACTGTTTGGCTCACATCTCCTGATGCCACACCTCCACTCTAATTGCTCCATTCACATTGTGAAGTTTCCAATTTTCCCTTAGGAGAGCTCCCTGGAATTTCAGAAGAGCAGCATGATGCCAGATTGTATAGATTGGAACATTTTCAATTTGTGAGATTCAACTGGCAATATTAAAGAATTAATTATAATGAAAATGCAAAGAAACAGAATCCTCAGTGCATTCCATCTGGGCACAGACTTTTCATAGGCCTCACACAATTTTTTGATCCAACTTAGTCTCCTATTTTCCCTTTTGTTCATGTAATGTGAAATATTGAACACTATGAGATATTGGACCTCAAAATTTGATATAAGCTATCATCAGATTGCAACTTGTTCTCTCCACAATTTATTAGCCCCCAAAGATGCCTTTAGATATAACTTGCATTCTGAATGTACGTGGATATTTTCCCCCCCAAGGGCCTGCCTTATATCTCAATTACTCTGAGATGCTATTATATACATATAAAAGGATTGAGAATGTCTCAGTAGGCAACGGCCAGAGATTTGCACATCTTTTATTGAATTAAAACAGCTGTTAATCTAGGCGGGAAGAATCCCTTCCCATTTACCACAGAAGGAGAGAGAGCTTGTGGTGTTCAAGCCCTGCCAAGTAACACTCCTCGCTGTTTACCTGAATGACTTCTTAGGTACATCGCCTCATCTCTCATGTTTAGGAACGATGATGAAGTTGTTGCCAGCAGAACAGCCTCTGTGTGTCATATACGGATTAGCCTACTCCTCACCCTGCAAGTTCTCTGTCAATCACTTTAATGTCCCAGCCTAACATATATTTTGCAGTGTGTATTTCGGTGTCAACTCACAATATGGCAGAATAAGGAAGAAAAGTGACAAGGGAATTGATATCCAGTTTATATCAAGGCTTGCAAACATAGGGCCAGGTGGACAAATTAATAAATCTAATGCAGAAAAAAAAAATAACGTTGTTTATGCTAGTAATTTGGATGGGGTAAAATCATAAAGTGAATTAGTAAAAAGGAGAATAAAAACAAAGCCGTGCTGAATATAGGCTAATTTGATACTTCAATTGTAATAGTGTATAAAATAATAGGATGAAATTATTCACAGCTCATCTGCTGTAAATACATTATATTTGAACATTGAAGATTCATCCAGAATGCCTTTTTATTATTTTTATTAAATAAGAAGTGAGGGCTGGCCAAATAGCTCAATAGATTAAAGGGCCTGTTTAGGTAGATCTAGGGGCCAGGAGTTCGATCCCCAACCTGTTGTACCAGTCTCATCCCCAGCATGCACTAAGAAGGCAAATTAGATGGGGCATGGTGGTGCGCAGCTGTAAGCCCAGCCCTTGAGAGTCTGAAAAACGGGAAGGATCACTGTAAGTCTCATCTACGTAGTGAGACCCTGTAGACCAGTGGTTCTCAACCTTTATAATGCTGTGACCCCGAAAGCAGTTCCTCATGTTGCGGTGACCCCAAACCAAAAAATAATTTTGGTGGCTACTTCAAATTACTAATTCCAATAAATAACATTTCACCATGGCATAGCATGGGTTTAAATATGTATTTTCCGATGGCTTTAGGTGATCCTGTATTTTGATTGTTTGACCCCCGCCAGGGTGGCGACCCACAGGTTGAGAACCGCTGACACAGAAAGAAAAGAAAACAGAAAAAGAGCTGAATAGAGGTACAATATCCAAATCTGTATTTGTTACTTGTGGCATATAATACTGGCTATACATGTAAGTAAATGCAAGAATAAACGTGAACATAAACATATGCCACATGACAACCCTGGGCCTGTAGAAAGACCTTGTATGCAGCTTGTTTCTAGATCTTCCCTCCCGCCACAGCCACGCCTCATGCACTCCCAAGAGGAGCTTTCAGGAGCTGGCTAGGTCTAGCCTGTGTGAGGCCGGTACTCAAGGGCGGGATGCTCAGTTGGTCCACTGATCAGAATTAGAACAGCTCTGGGTAGCACTGCCCAAAGCGCAGGTACCTAGGTGGATAAAACAGGAAGTCTGGCTGCCACCACCACTGCCACCACTACTACTGCGGCCTTCTTGTTGCTTCCCACCCCCTGCCAGCCCCGACCTCTCCTCCTCTGTGAATGTCCCTCAGCTCTGTCGCTCTGCTGCGCAGACAGCTAAGTTGGGACAAAAACCTTTATCAACTGTCGCTGAAATAAGATCTTCCTTAACTATGCATCAGATATTATGTCATAATAAGGAGAAGAGTAACTAGGCCTGCCTGGACGAACCTGACCAGGGAAAAGCCTTTGCAAATCTGTGTTGGGATTCCTACACCAACAGGCCTTTGCTATAGGCATCAGAGGTATCCGGAATAAGCTGACATCATAGGATATCACTTTTTTTTTTTTTTTAATTATTTTTCTGAAAGTGAACAAATATATCAAACTTGCCTAATATTAATAATGCTGACAACTGTGTTAGTGAAGAAAAGAGTTACACAAATTAAATTCTTTATTTTCTTGTGTCATTCTTCAAGATGCCCATGGGGGAGGACAGAAAGAAAAAGAAGAGGAGAGAGAATTGCAAGAAATCAATGCTATGCTGAAATAATGAATCAAACAAAAGAATGTACAATTTTCCCTATGAGAACAATGAAAGGAAATCCAAATTCTCACAGACACGGAAAAATAAATGCATGAGTAGTGGTCATACACAAAATTTTCACTACGTAGATTGTCTCTTGTTTTTGCTCAAAATTCAAATTTTTGACTATCATTAAATAATGTAGTTTTAACTTATAAGAGCTGAGATTAAACAGCAAAGCTTCCAAATAAAATGCAAACAATACCTAAGGACTGTCTTAGGCATCAAGATGGTGAAAAACAAAGGCAGAGCTCGGATTTTTTCCCAACCTATTCAGGGAAGTCCTGATTCGATGCCCTTCCTGTCTGATCATCCAGTCCGGTAGTGTATTCTCGGAACACGCACCTATGTTGAATGCCTATAGCATATGCATTGCCTTACGATTACTGGAAACAAGTTCTAAGTATAGCAGGAAACCAAGAGTGAAAAGGAACTTCTCACGTGTTATTTCTTCATTTATTACTACAGATCCTCTCAGAAGGGGATGGCTTGGAATGATAAGGCACCTACCTATGTCTCTGCTTTGTTCTCTCTTTTTCTAGCAAATGGAATCAGACTGTTTCTGTGAAAGGGACACACCCCCAGCCCTTTCATATTGTCATCCCTCCAGTAAATAAAAAGAGTTAAACAAATTTAAAAAAAATAAATTTAGCTCATCTGATGCATTAAATGTGTAATTTAGGTGGTTGGAGAACGGTCATCAGAGTCAGTGGTGGACAATTTGACATGGAAAGAATGAGATGAAGGGCATAGGCTGGGTGGCAAACCGCATTTGCCCTGGGAGCCCCCAGGCTCTGCACCCCATGTCCTGTTGGGGCAGACAGCAGTTCATAACCTGTTCATGGAAAAAGACAAATTTGAAATTTACTTTCATTTCAGTCCGATAGAAATTCTCCATTGCGGCTTCCTTCAAAGACAAAAGGAGATTTTTCCTCATTTTACGACCAGAGCTTATTTCATATGACCAAGAAAAGGGACTCTGGTATATGAGCAGAATGATTTCTGCCTCCATGTCTGTTGGTCCAAGGCCCTGCTCTGCCTAGGTGGGAAGGCTAGGGAGACTTTGTCACCAGAGCTACTGCAGACCCATTCACTTCATCATGAGGGTAACAGCAGGAAGCTGCAGCTATTCAAGTGTTCATAGGTCTTAAATTCAGGAGAACCGGTATTCATAAGTGATGCTGTATTTCTACTCGATATTCATAGCTACTCTTCTGTTTTCTTATAAAATAACTTCTTTCCTCTTTATGGAAAAAATTTACCACCATGTGATTAATAAAGTAGCTGTTTCATGAATCTCTCTGCAGGGGTGAGGGTACTGGGAATCAAACTCAGGACCTTGAGCTTGCTAGGCAGGTGCTGTGCTGCTGAGCTACAACTTTGCACCTCAGGAGTCCTTAGAGCTGATTCAAAATTACTGTTTCTCAGTGAACATCTCATTACTCTGTATCCATTTTATCAAATGAGAGCTGTTCTGTTGTAATTAGTTCTTGGGGGTTCAGTCCTCTTTACTCTGAGAAAAAAAAAATTAAAAGCCTTTAAAAGTGTTCTATGTGCCCATAAGGTCTAGCTGTATTAAGCAGATAGTGCCTTGCCATTTTCTAATATACAGTAAAAATACCATAAAGTTTTGCAATTAGTTAAAAAGTCAAAAACTCAGCACGAAGTCCGGTTTTTCCTCTCAACTATCCGTTAATGAAGGTTTCAACGTTAATTGCCTTTTCATTAAAAATTCTTTAAAGCCCTTCTGTACAAAATCAAATTAGCTGCTAAGCTTTGGAACAATCTCTATAATTCTATTGTGGACTCCCTTGTTCATTATTTGGATTGGTGAGATTAAGGAGCAAGCGTGTGCCTTTCAGATACTCTAAAAGACTGAATTTTTTGAGATATCGTGGAGCTCCTTTATTTCAATCTTCTGTGAAAGGAATCATAGTACACAGAATCCTGTATTCACGGGCAGTGATTTTAAAAGAAAAACAGGAAAATCTATGGTATCTTAGGTCTCCACCAAAGCCCCCGACATGCTGTTGAGGAAGCAGTGGTTTTGTGCATTTGTGCTGAGAAAAAATGAGATCCTACTATGTGTGAGGCACTAGTCATTTAGAGTTCTTTTTCTTGATCTTGGTTTATCTCTGCCATTCACTGGGCAAGTCGCTGAAGGAAGTACAGACTTGTCTTCTAAGTAGGAGGATAAGTGCAAAACCACTTCATGAACTTATAAAGAGGCGATACAAGCAGAGCATTTCACATGATAGGAGACTCTGTATTGGCTCTGGTACAAGAGGCCAGGACGGTCTTTGCATTCAGAGCACCCATAACCAAGTAGAAATCATGTGTCAAACCCTGTAATAAAAGTAGAGCGGATGAAGGATCTCAAAGGATCGCCAGAAGGGGTGCTAGAAGAGTTAAGAGCCAGAGAAGCATGAGGGTGAGAAAAGAACTGAAATAAATCGCCACTGTCTGTCTTTGGTGGCCCAAGTTCTCTGTTGGTGACTTTTGAACAAATTTACATCAAAGAAAAGGTCAGGCCATCCATGAAAGCCTCATGGAAGTTGCCACTGAGAACCGCACCCCTTGTAGATGAAGCGAGATGCTGATGTGAACATTTTCATCTGGCGTGGTTTAGGAGTATGAATTTTAAAGATAAACAAGGGCTTCAATTCCTAATCTCCACCAGGTCATTAACTTCACCTGTCCAAGGCTCATTTTTCCCACTGGGAAGTATGATGTGTGTTACAATGTAAGGTGCATTACTGCACATTTCTCCACATAGTTTTTATTTGTTTAATCTATACAAATTGCAAGCCCAAGGCCGGCATCTTCTCAGTTATTATCACGTAAAATTGAGAGAGATGCAAGAGTTAGTCTTTTGTGTTTTTAAATTTCATTCAAATATATTACTTTAACTATTAACTAAAATTCTTATAAAGGCATCATGTGCATGTATCCTAGCAACCATGAAAACAAATAAAATAAGCATCCCACCATTTCCTTGTTTTTTCCTCCATCCTCTCTGACTCAGGAGTCATGTATACAACACACAGCCTATCGATCCTTCGATCACATTCTTCACATCCAATAGCAAACAGACCTTCTCCACCAATATTAAGAAGTTCCTTTTTCTCCTTATCTCTTGGCATTATCTACTCATATCTATGGCATTGTCCCCATGGAGCCCTACCATTATTCTTAATGGCTCCCATACCCATGCCCACCGTGTGTGATGACTCCAGATGAGACGTGAGAAATGGGTTCATGTTCCAGCTCTCCACTGTCTCGATCTCCATTTTTATAGCCCCATGTCAGACTTCCAGGGCGTCACATAGCCCTACTCTCAAGTCCCGCCTTGGCTCTGGGTCCTTCCACGTTACCACTAAAGCTATTCACTAAATCATAGATTGACTTGTGTCAGTCACAGTAACTGTACAACAAAGGTAGAATTCTTAAGACCACAAGGTGGTTTTCAATCCCAATGAGCTCACTAGCCTCATGTCTCCAAAAGCTAAGTCCTTCCTCCTAGCCATATAGGTTTTTAAAAATCATTCAACCTTTTATTTACATTCATTGTCTAAACAGAGTTCCTGTCTACGGTGGATTATTAGCTAGTGGTCAACTTGTTACACCCAGCTGAATTGAACTAGTGTGGTGCTGGGTGCCCAAGGCCTACCTGAGGGTTGTATCAGCAGTGTAAGAGGCAGAGGCAGAGGCAGAGATGCCGCAAGGGATGCTGTTTGAAGAAGCTGTTGGAGTTGTTAATAGCTGTTGTTTCTTCTGGGCTGTGCTGCTGAGTGATATCGTCATGCTGGCTTTCCTGATGAACTTGGCTGTTCCTTGTCAGAGGAGGAGGAGCTCAGAACCTCATTGTCACTGAGAATGGCTAAGGTCATTTTGAGGGACCTCTGATTCTCACTTTGAGCATCACTTCCTGGCTCCAAAGATGAAGATGATGTGCTCCTCAGCCTTGTGGAGAAGCTTGTCATACTGGCTTACCTGATGGGAATTCAGTTTTCCTCGTTGCCAGAGGAGCTTGGGACCTCACTGTTGCTGAAGAGGGATGTGGTACCTTTAGGGGAGCTCTGGTGCTTACCTAGAGTGTTGCTTCCTGGCTCCAATCCAGATCTTTCAGCCTGCTAGCACAGACCCTTCATCTCACTTGCATAGATTTTCTAGTTTCCACCACTGACCTTCGGGCCTTCCTAGTGCAGATCCATGAAGTGGGTCTGCATGAGACATGGTTGTGGGCTCTGTGCCTCCAACTGGACTTACTATGGGCTTTATTATGGACTCATATAGGATATAGGACCCAGGCTGTCATTTCAATACTTTGGTCTTTAGTGTATGGACAGATTTCCTGCTTTCCTTGTACATGATTCTTTGGGTGATTCATTACAAAACAATCCATGCATCCTGAATTATATTGTTTCCCTTGCAAAAAACCCCAGATCATGACACCACCTTTTGTTTTCCTTTTTGTTTTTTCTTCAAAATACAGTTAAGCCGGGCGTGGTGGTGCATGCCTGTAATCCCAGCACTCGGGAGGCTGAGGCAGGAAGATCGGTGCAAGTTCAAGACCAGCCTGGGCTACAAAAGTGAGCTCAAGGCCAGTCTGAACTGCATAACAAGACCCTGCCTCAAAAAGACAAAAAAAAAAAAAAAAAATACAGTTAAAATGCCACCTGTCTCCCCACCTCAAGCAGATGCTCTCTACTGGGGTTACAAACTGTTTTCTCATTTTGGGTCTCATATTATGTGACCCTCTGAACCTCCATTTGCTCTTCATAAAATGAAAGAAATAATCTTGGACCCCCGAAAAAGAAAGTCAGAGAAATAAATGGAATAATGTTTGTACAATGCTGGAAAACTACAAATCAATATAGAAATAGTGCCAGGCATAGAGCCAGGAGCTTCATAAACATTATCTCATTCAGTGCTTAAATATTCAAGTTACCATGGACAAGGAAGTGGGTTCTTGTTTTCCAATAAGTAAATAAATAAATAAAAGAAGAGAATGAAAAAACCATTTTCTTTTAAAATTTTTATTTATATGACACAGATTCAGGATGCATAGATTGTTTTGTAATGAATCACCATTCTGCAGCTCAGCCCCATCTCAGCCTCCCCATCTCTGAGATTCTGGGTGCGTGCTACCATGCTGGGCTTTGGGGCCAACACAGCGTACCGCACCAGGGAATGAGTTCTTGGGACCCTGCGCTCCCAGGCTGGCACTTATGCTGTGGAACATCTCCCCAGCACCTCAAAATTCTTATTTTTATGTTTTCCTATTTTCTTTGTTAAAATATTTAGTCTTTTTATAGTGACACGCTTTGCCACTTGATTTTCTTTTTACATATTCCAATTTATCCTAATTTAACACGTATTACTTGATTTCAGCTTGTCCACTATAGACCTCCACAAGCTGTTATCCAAAAATCCAAAGTTGTACTAAATGAGGTGTGGTGTTAGAGTTATATCTGAAGGGTTAAACCGTATCCATTAATTATGTAAGTAAAAAATTCCTCAAGAGCTCTAAGGCAACGCATCCATTCACAGAGCAGAGGGGAAATGAGAAAGAGAACCTAATTAGGCGTGCAATTAACTCCTTCAGCAATGTGGCAATAACACAGCACTATGAAAGTGTTAGGAATATACAAGGAGAATCCAGGGTATTCTAACATTTTCCACAATATTATAATCTGATCACATGATACATAAACCTACCAAAACTTCATGGGCCACCCCACTAATGTGTATGGTGTGCATGGTCTCACGCAATAGTCAAGAAAGTAAACTTGATTTTCATTTTTTTAAGAGAATATGGCCAATATTCAGATAGACCTTAGCCTCTTAAACCAAAAATTATGAGCTTGTTTAAAGTATAGCAAAATGCTGCAAACTTTCAGCAGCCCTCCACAGCTGGGCCTACTACCTTTTTTCCAATTAAATCATTTTGTCCATGTACCTTGAAAAACAATGTCTGACAAAACACATTTTCTCCATTGTTTTTGATAGACAGCAAATCTGAAATAATTCAAAGGAAAAATGTGCTTTGTGGAAGTATCTCATTTCATTCTGGAGACTAAATGCATTTGCAGAAAGGATTACATTTTGTTTGGCAATTTATTTTATTGACAAAACATATTTCATCACATATTCCATCACATTCAGTAGACAAATGCATGTTGTCAAATACCCTATTTCCTGCTTTTGATGAAAAACACATATTTTTCAAATTCTTAATTTTTTTTTAAATTGTTGAGTTCTACAAATAAGTTCCGTTTGCTATAATTTGGCCAGAGGTGTTTACATTTGGATTCCAGCCAAGCTACATGGCATCGTCTTCCACTAAAATGTAAATTAACCTCAGAGGGATATTAATGTCCATCTTCACCAATAAAAACATCAAAATTCACTTTACATTGTAATCATTATGATAGAATCCTATTGTCTAAACATAAAATTCAGATGGTTCCCATACACTAACCAGCTGCTAAAATGCAATTACCCTTTACAAGGTAATGCCCATACAAAGTAAATATTTAATCTAACCTATTTGTATATCTGTTTAACGTTGGTAATTCAATTATTGCATGTCCTTTCCATATTTATCCTCATGGCTGATATATATTAAATTATAAATAAGTTCTTGGAGGTCAAGCAGAAGATCTGTGTAATTTGTTCTGAGGAGCACTCAGCCTGGCCCTGCAGGTGTTTAACACATTCTAGTTTGTGCTACTGTGGTAAAGACCTTCCCCAGCCAGACATCTTTTACTACCAAAACACCATACCTTCCTCTACACCATCTGTTTATGCAAGTCATGTCTGCTATGTGGAAAGCGCTATGTGAATTCCAAAGGATGCAGAGACAAAAACCATGGTCCCTGCTCTCTAGAGGTTTGCAGTGTCGTAAAAAGAGTAAGCATGAACAATTCAGTTTTGAGGTGCTCGAGCTAAGCTTGAGCTGCACTTGGTGCTCACACTGTACAAGGCAGGAGGGTTGACCATTTTGGGATGAGGAAAGCAGAATGTGGTTAGGAAGGTAACACGAGTAAAGTTTTAGGACTGAACAGAGCTTTGGCAGCAACAGCCTTGGAGGAAGGTGCTCCGGGCAGGGGAATGCGTTGGGATGCCAAAGCATGAGGTATACCTGGGCCTGAGAGGGGATGCATGAGCGTGAGTCTGCGATTGTGCAGGGGATGGCATGGAAGGGCTTGTAGCCTTTTCTGGGGAGTTCTATTCCAAGGACAATGGCGAATCGGGTGTGAATCTTACAGAGAATAAAACCTGGATAATTTAAGTATAGTCAGATTACCAGGAAGAACAGCTGAGATGAATGGATGTGCAGAAGCGGAAAAACACGACAGATGAGTGGTCTTTGCGCTGTCCTAGAGACACGTGGTTCAAGGAAACGTAGTGGTAACGTGAGCTGGCAGAATTCAAAGGGGAGTGGAGCGGAAAAGGAAAGGATTGCTACCCGGGGTAAGGAAGGGAAGTAGATCCTGGGCCTCTGCTCTCAGGGACCAATATTTAAAAATTAGAGCTGTGCAGCATCTTAAGCTTCTGTAGACAGAAACCATTCAAGAAACCTCCTCAGAACTTGTACTTTCACATGTACACGAATTCCAAGTTGACTTATACAATAAGGATTTAGGGGGTAGATTTGTCTTCAGACACAAAGACTTAAAATACTGCCGATATATAAGATACTAAGAAATATTTGTGCTCGTTAGGCTATTAGGAGAAAAGCTTTCAATTTCAATTCCAAATTTACCTATGCAAGGTAGAGTTATAAATACCATGGGGTGTGCCTCAAGACACCTGGGCCCAAGAAGAGCTTTCATCTATCATCCGATCTTTAAATATATATATATATATATATATATAATTTAGTACAGGGTCTACAGGGTCTCAGTACACAGATCAGACCCGCAGTGATTCTCCTGCTTGCAGCCTCCCAAGCACTGGGATTACAAGCACGCACTACTGCGCCCAGTCTCACCTTCTCAGCACACCCCAGGGGTAGGGCCGGCACAGCTATCATCAGATCTTGAACAAAGTATCCAGGCTCTACAGGGCTCAGCTCCAAGTACTGTGCTCAGAAGAGCTGCGTGTCCTATCGTCAAACCCATAGTCTCAGAATTTGTCAAATATCACAGCTTTCTGTCACCTCACGAAATGTGAGAACCTGGGCAAGGTGGCACATGCCTGTAGTCCCAGCACTTGGGAGGCTGAGGCAGGAGGATTGGTGCAAGTTCGAGATCAGTCTGGGCTACAAAAGCGAGCACAAGGCCAGCCCGAACTGCATAGTGAGACCCTGTCTCAAAAGGACAAAAAAAAAAAAAAAAAAAAGAGCCTTAAGGATATAAAGCACCATAATTACAAAATACTGCTGTTGTTGTAAACTGCATACGACTGGTGAGCGCTTCAGTATCTATTTCCAAGCTTTGCAGTTCCAACATGAATATCTTTACCTGCCTGGAGTAGCCTTAATTTCCAGAAAATAGCCACATACAAGAGGCTCGTTGCAAATCTCACTTCCAAGCTACACTCCCTAAATTTTCAAGCCTTATGTTCAATTTGCCATGATGTTGCATGATACATTTATTTGAAATTTCTGTAAATGGGCCCTTAGTCTTTATTACCTCTCCCATATGCAGTTAATTAATGACTAACCTCAGCATTTTTTATCTGCTGATTACCCAACCTTCAGGCTTTCCTGACGTCCTTTTCCTAGCATTGCCACGCTCCTAGCCAGTGCAACACCCAAAGGTGTGCGGCACTACAGCAGCTCTCCCAGACCCACTGCACCCTCCTCTCCGTCTCCCCTTACCTCTGAGCTCTCCAGCTCTGCTTTCACAAATTCGTTGCTCACTTCTATCCTACCCTCCTGGTTACCTCCACACTGAAGTCCTGCTTCTGCTCCTGCATTCTGCTTATCTAAATCTTATACACCTGACTAGGTTCAGGACACACTTTATCCCCTCACAATCCTCATGAAGCTAAAAGCCATCCTACTCCCGGAGTGCCACGGCTTTCAAACTTGTGCACTAGAGCCCGACTGCACATTAACCCTTAGATGTGTCAGCCATCCAAGCAGTGTTGTGCAAGGATCTCACACCCTGTCTCTGTACTTACTGTGTGACTTCATTATTCAAGATCTTTGCATCGTCTTTCATCCACCACTAGGAAGAATAATAATACCCCACACAGGGTCCTTGTAAGGGTTACATGAGCACAACCTTAAAATTTGGTGTACAATGAACAGTTGATGATTTCTACTACAAGAAATATTATATGCTGGCCCCACCCCCAGGGCACACAGAGAGGGCAGTTGAGACTGGCTGTGGTGACACTTCTCTGTAACCTCAATTCTTGGGAGGCTGAAAACAGGAGAATCACTATGAGTCCCATCTACATAGCAAGACCCTGCAGACCCTGTAGACCTTATCCTAAAATACAATAATCATAGTAATTATAATAAAATATTAGTAGCTGATCTTTTACTGATCCCTGGTTTCCTCAATACTTTATCAGTACCTGTGGTCAGACGATACATAAAATAATTAATGTGAGATATATATATATATATATATATATATATATATATATATATATATTAGTACTAAGCTCTTTGGGAGAGTTTGAATGAGGAGCCTTAGCCAGCAAGTCTGATGAGCCTGGGATCTGGAGTCATCTTACTTGTAACACTCACCTCGCCTAGCCCCTATAAGGTACTTCTTCATGGGTCATGAGGCCTGAGGTCTCAGAGAAAGATGGGTGAGCTGGAAGAAAGAGCACTCCAGGAGGGGGTGTTAGGAGGGCCAGGGCTGGCCGGAAGCTGCCGCCCCTTTTCCAGTACAGCCTCAGATGTCTGGCTTGCACTGCATCCTATCGGGTAGGTGTGAGTCATCAAGACATGCTAGATACCTCTTAGGAGGGAGCAGCAAGGTCACAGCGCGGAGGGACAGGCAGCACAAGCAGTGCTCTTGCCACTTACTTTTGAAAATACAAAGTTTCCCAGCAAATGATGTCAGGTAAGACCTGTAACTTCCCTAAGGCTGGATTTGTGGCTGGTACTACCTAGTAGTAGGACCTTATGTGGACTACTGTTGGGGCTGGGGCAAAGGGCGCCGCAACAGTTTCTAAATACATAAACCATTTCACATTATGTCCGTATCAGTCTCCATGCTAGACCCAGGCTTCATGATGGAAAGAATCATACATTCCAGTTCTACTCTTTCCCTACACAGTACAGAGTACTTCTTAAATGACTGCAGTGATGGAGGTACCACTGCGGATTGTTGCAGGGAGATTTTGGAGGGAGCAGTATACATCCCGACTTCACTAGGTCTACAGCACATATGTTTAAAACTTCCAGCCAGGAGGGAAACAGTGTACTTTTGTTAAAGGTTCCATAAATTTGGATTATTTTTACATTCCAAGGATGATATTTTTGAAAAATGGTGCAAGTAGTACCTAAACAGACATCTCCAGAACTCCAGTGATACTTCTCTCAATGTAAACTAATTTAGCATGAATAACTGCAATTACTGTCTTTTCATCCTTTCCCACACGTGATAAACTTGTGTCACCTTGTAGTATTTAGATCGTGTTCTATTTGCTCTGATTCAGATTCTGAGTCATCAAAATGTTGCAAATAGCTCTGAAAATAGCCTGAATTAATTCTCTGCATTGCTGTTTATAACAGATATACAAGGGAAGCACTTTAAAATTTTAAGGGGAAATTTATGTTCTTGGGAAAAAATAAAACTAAACTGTTAAGATGCTTCTCCTATAAGAGGCATGTTATAATATTACAGCAGGAGGAAAAAGGTAGGAAAAGAAATGTTTTGCTTACACAGAAAAAGAACATTCAACTGTGAAAGCTAAAGGAATAGGGTCTGCACACATCTGTCAAGAGCAGTTTGGAGGGCTTCTCAAATGCAGCTTTGAGGAAAATAAAAGCGTCCTGACAGCTCTGAGAACAATGGAATGCAAGGAAAATGGTGACACTGGGGACTGTGAGGCCACCACAATGCCCATCGGCTGAGCAGAGATGCCCGTGTCCATGTGCTCCACGTGACAATCACTAGTCTCCAAGGACAGACAGGAAAGCCTTCCCCTCTTTCCATCATCCAAGTGCCACTGGCATCTGAACAGCAGGGGCCACCACAGTCCATTTCCACCTGTTCTTTCCTCCTTTTCACCTTTTTGCTGGATGACCAGAGGAAAAAAAATGTTCATTTGTTCAGGCTGTGTAATAGCTGTAATTAAAACCCTCTAATTGCCAAAAACCCAGTATGGGAGAACTTGGCCGAAAATGTACACAATGAAAGCACAAGGCCATCTTTACACAGGGAAAGGTAAAGGGCATGCCGCGATTTGCCAAAAAGGGATTCAGTCTGCAGGTGGACAGGGCAGGGGGTGTGGACATGCTTTGTTTTTCTTCCCCACTGCCATACCCCAGGGAAAGGCACTGGAATGTGAAGACAGGGGCCTGGGGCAGAAGTGCATGCCCAAAGACTTCAGCCAAGGAGCAGGACAGCCGGCTCGCTTCTGCTCAGCTCATGTGGAGGTGCAGTGGCCCTTGGGAAGTGGGAGAACTCGTTACAGGGTCATCTGGGCTATCATCTGGATCAACTTTCCAAAAAGCCACAGAAAAGCACCCAGTTCAGAAAACTGAGGAGGTTAACAGATGCACATGTATCTATTCTCTTTTAAATTCCTTTTGCGAGAGATCCGCAGAAGTCTGAGCTTCCTACACCTCAAACGCTGTGAAGATTCTGGGGTTATTAGGCAAGTCTCTCACAGATCACCTCAGAAACAGTTCTGGATGTTGCTGATAAGAGAGTAAGAATGGCTTCTGGCATAACCTAGCTATAACAAATGGATAGTAACACTGTCAATAATGGCAAGGCTTGGTTCTCCTGCATCCCGGGTGTCATCCTACAGACATCCACACACAGCCCTCAGTGGCGATATTATCTCTCCCATTTTGCAGATGATAGGCTTAATGGTTAGGTCACATGGTCAATAAGAAGTAGATCTGGGGTACTAAGATTTATGACCCTATCTACATCCATGCTCGTAACAGTTGTTCATTAGTAACATCAAGACAACGAATATTTTTGTGAAAGAACAATTCACACAGAAATTGTAAAACACATCCTAGGTAGCTGCTCAAGTGTTTGTTACAGGGCAGGTTCTAGGGTTCTGGCTCTACAACTGGGGAGTCTTCAGGGTGATGTGAGCTTAGGACTTGGCAAGGCAGCAGGTTGCAGTACTCATACAGAGAAACTATGCAGACATGGCTAGAAAAATACCTCTTTTTGGCCTGCAAAGTTGCAACAATGCATGAAACTCTTGTTTAGTATTGTTTTCAATCAATTTCCCTAACTTTGTCTAATCTTGAACAAACAACTTTCCCAGTGATATGAACTGGGCCTTCCAAATTATCCACCTTAGTCCAAATGTTTCTAAAACTGATCATTCCCTCTTTAAGGGGATCCCTTTTAATCAGTGTGTTTTCAACTTTTATGTTTTCATCTCAAATAAAGTCTCAGTTGGGTTCTAATAAGCATTTAACAGCTGCTAATCTCTTCTTTAATAAGAAAACAAGCAGAAACAAAAGGAATGGTGAACTCTAAGACAGATGCGGCAAGGCGGTAGACTCGAGGGTGGCAGGGGCCAGCTGATAGACTGGCAGGGTATGCAGCCCTGACCTGTAACCCTAGATCCAGGTCCACAAAAGAACTGCTTTCTTGTAACTTCTAAGCTTACAACAGGTCTACTCTTTAGCGACTGTCGCAAATTAGCTTTCCTGATTATGGAAATAGTCTCTCCTCTCCGCACTTCCTTGCATGACTTCCCACTCAGAGTCACGACGTCCAGTTCATTAGATCAAAGACACCTCCTTCTATATATTATTTAGCATGATTTTTGTTGTGGAATTTAAGTCAATGCATTGGAAAGCAATAATAGCATGAGGTAGTTTTTTATCCATTCTTTTTATGGTGGCTCTTTAAGGGTAGCATATTTTAGCTTAACTCATTTACTTGGTATAGAATTCTATGGCTGAAAGAATAAAACCCAGTGTAAAGAAAGATATATTATTTTCTGAAAAGCAAAATGATTCAAATATTGCTGTCAGTAAGATCACAGGACCAGCAAAAGTTAGAAATAACTCATGTAAGAAAAATAAGTGGTCAACCCGGGCAGCAACGACATAGATGTAGTCATGATCTATACTTACCGAGTTCTTATCACATGCCAACTTCTTTATTCATTTTACTGCTTGGGAAATATTAAAAACTAAAAGTGCATACTACAAAAGGAGAATTTTAGAAAGGATCGTTCTTCTCCTTAATGATATGCCAAAGGCAGGAGTAATTACAAGTACATTTCACTCTACTTTCAGGTAAATATGTCTTTAACATCAATGCTATGCTGTCCAAAAGCCCTGACTCACTGATGTTGGCAGTTGGATCGCATGATCATGGAAATGCAAACATCTCATTGTGAGTCATGCCTCAAAATACACAAAGTGATCACAACAGCCACCACTTTTAGTGTGTGTTACCTGCAGGCAAGTGCCAAGAGATGACAGATCTCATCCATCCCTGACTATCCCTCTGCTGGTAATTACATTCCAGGAGCAAAGTGAGGCAGTAAGGACTGCACACCTTCATTATCCATTACCAGCATGCTACATTAACCTTTGAATATTTACTGTGATGCCAATTAAATATTTGTGATGGCAGCATCAATAAGGAAGAAAATCTTGGCCAAGGCCTCACGTGCCCTTGGTTCCTCCGTATTTCTTTATAAATAACATCCTGAATTTTTAACACGTCAACCCACACAGAATGTACTTGATCAAAGCATCTTTAAAATAAGAAAATCCTGCCAACCCATTAGCTCACTAAGCCACAGGACTAGAACAGGCAAACACCCACCAATGACAAGCCAACGCCTTGTGCGTTTGACTTGCTACAGGAAAAAAAAAGAAAAAAAAAAAAAGACATTAGTTAGCATTTAGATGGATGACAAGGCAGCAGACAGTGAAGTCAGAACTAGGCAGAAAGGCATTCAGCACTCTCTGGAGTGTGTAAGCCTTCATGACTGGTTGAGTACATTGCCAACAAAAATGGCTCACATTGTGCAGTAAAGAGAAAAAACCAGGAAGCTTTATTTAGAGTGTGGCCTTGGGCCAGGTCAACCCATGCTATATACAACTTTTCATTTAAAAATGAGATCTGTTTGAAATAGAATGCACTTGCTTCTTACAACATACTATTACTAGATGACTTTGTTTAACCAATCCTGTCGCTTTGTTCTTTTCTATAGCTGTCTTTGCTATCCAATTCATCACAGCCATGTATTTGACTTTACTCTTTAACTTAAAAGATGCACAAACATTCAATGTACTAATGACTGAGAAACCTTGAGAAGTGCAGAGTTCAGGTTGCAATAATGTTACATAAATGTATGAGTGTGTATGAAAAGGTAGAGTTTAGTCACTGAAAAGGTAAGTCAAAGGTAGTTTGGGCAAGTGCAAGGTCGTGAGTTCGAACCCTGGTCCCACAAAAAAAAACAAAGGTAGTTTGAAACTAGCCAAAGGGAATGAGGATCTTAGTAAGAAGTAATTTTGAAGATAAAGTACCTGGGAATGTGACCTGATAAGAAAGCATATGGTATGGAAAGCATGAGGCCAGAGTGAAAGGAAAAGTGAGGCTACGAGTGTTACAGTCAGAGAGGGAAACAAGAACATAAGTCAGACAAGAATGATTTGTTTAAAAAAAAGAAGGAAGGAAGGAAGGGAAGAAAGAAAGAAAGAAAGAGAGAGAGAGAGAGAGAGAGAGAGAGAGAGAGAGAGAAATGATTTGTAGACAGCACAGAATTCTACTGAAAAATCTCCAGAAACTCTGCCAAAGGACTTCTAGATTTAATATCCACTCATGTAGCTAGATACAGAATCAACACTCCAAAATTAATAGCATTCTCGTACCAAAATAACAAACTCACTCAAAGAGAAATTAAGGAAATCACAGCTTTTATAAGAGCACTGAAGAAAATAAAATACCTAGGAATCAATCTAACAAAGGAGGCAAAAGACTTCTACATTTAAATCCAGAATACTCTAAAAAGAAGATTAAAAAAAGATATCAGAAAATAGAAAGATATCCTTTTTTCTTGAGTAGAAAGAACCAACATAGTGAAAATGACCATATTCTCAAAATTATTACACAGATGTAATGCAATTCCAATCAAAATATTAATAGCCTTTGTCATGAAACTGGCAAAACCAATCCTAAAATTTATTTGAAACTAGGGCACACCTAGAATAGTAACAACAATTTAGAGCAACAAAGATAAGGCAGGAGAAATCACAATTGACTTGAAATTATACTATAAAACTACTGTCATGAAAACTGACCAAAACTGGCCAAAAACTGACCCAAGGCAAAATGGAACAGATTAAAAGACAGAAACTACTCCAAACACATTCTTCCAACCATATCTTTGGCAAACAGGCCAAACAGTTTCCCTGGAAGAAAAATAACCTCTTTAATGAATGATACACATTACTAAATGTAGTAACATTTGAGGCACTAAAACAAGAAAATAAGCGTGCATTTTTATTGTCCTTTGCAGTTAAAGAAAAAATTAAATTGTTCTGGAAAAACTGGCTTTCCAAATACTGAAGACTAAAACTAAATCTACGTTTCTTAATGTGCACCAAACTGAAATAAAAATGGATAAAAAATCGATATGAAAAGAGATACAGTAAATTTGATGGAAGAGAACATAGGTAGAACTCTTGAAGACACAGTTGTAGATAAATATGTCTTAAACAAAACTTGATTGCATAGGAAATATTACAAAGAATCAACAACTCAATCTCATTTTATTAGAAAGATTTCACACAGCAAAATAAATCAACAGAGTGAAAAGAAAACCCACATGAGGGAGAGGAATTTGCTTGCTATTCCTCACACAAAGCACTAATATATAGTATAGAAAAAAACACTAAAAAAAAGCAAACAAAGTTAAAGAAAGGAATAAGATAACTAAAACACTACAGATGTAAAAACTATGTGCATATAAAGTGGTAGAAAATCTGAACTTAGTTTCATTAAGGAAGAAAAATAAAACAAAGGTTTTCTAAGTATGACAGGGTAGAGGGATCTATATTACAATGAAATATTGGTAATTTTCCTCTTTGCTGAGACAAAAGTCCTTAATGTCCGCAATTTAAGAAAAGATAGGTTTATTGGCACCCCTTCCAGTCCATAGTTGGTTGGATCCAAGATTGGATAGCATGACAGAGTTAAGGCAAAGAAAAGAGTGTGCTGAGTTACAGTGGCTAAGGTATTATACATGCTGGTTAAGGTACACAGAATCAAGAGAGGAGCTGGTAATGAAAATCTGATCTGCGTCAACCTGTCACAACCCCCTCCTCTGGCCAGGTCCCACCTCCTAATAGCAAGTCAACTAGACAGCTTACATTATCCAGTCTCCCCAAAGTTCTCACCTACTATTATGTGAGGCTTTAGGGGGACATTGAAATATAAGCCATAACAGCTTCACAAGCATAAACATATCAAAATCTACCAAAGAGCATGCTTTAAATGTGTGCAGTTAGTTGTACATTACTTCAACAAAATGATGACAAATAAAAATAAAACAGGAAATATGTTCATGCAATAATTTTTAAAACTGACTACTCTGTCCAAGAGCAGAATTCTTTTTGTAGCTGTTTTTCTTTAACTGCATATGCCTCAGTGTTGCCAAGCGGCCTCACTTCCTTCCCGCTACCTGTGTTCTCTTCTCCTCCTCTGAAAGGCCCACCGAGACATCACCATTTCTTGCCTCTAGAAAGAGGCCAGAGGGATTTCCTCATCATTTTCTGAGTCATTCAGAAGCCTCTTAGGTCTCTGCTTAGAACTACTGATGAGATTCTACAGCACCTTGAAGAGAATGAACCGGTTTCTCCCAAAACCAGTATCTACAGAAACCAACTTTAATTTCAAACTGTCATTAAATATAGCAATTTATTCACTTGGGTGTTGTCTATCCATCTAAACCATCTCCCTCTCCCTCCTTCTGGAAGCAGAAATATTTCATCTGTTCCTTGCTTTCTGCACTTGATGAGTAAATGTCCTGAGTCAACTCATATGATCACCCTTTCTGTCACACAGAAACGTGAGTGTGTCCTCATTCATCTTACTCACTGGACAAGACATGGCAGCTTCTTGCTCTTCAGCAACTTTATTTTTATCTATTTACTTTTTTGGGGATGGGTCTACAGGGTGTTCAGGGTCTCACTACCAGATCGGACTCATACTGATCTGCCAGTTTACAGCCTCCCAAGGGCTGGGATTACAGGCATGCACCACCACACCCAGTCACAATTGTGATCTCAGTGCAGTTGTGGGTGGGGTGGCCCAGCAGTTCACCAGCAGTTCAATCCCTGGGCCTGCTGGCAGGTGCTTGAATCTAGTGAGCCATTTGGCTAGCCTTACCCAACTTTAAAATGCCTTCAAAGAGAAATATTTTAGATAAAGTCAGGACATCGAGTCAAGGCATGCTATGCATTTAGTGGCATGCAACTCAAGATGCTTACAGAGAGGACTTCCAGAATTGCTTCAGAGAGTGACAAAAGTATACTATATTGATATATATTAATATAATATACTGAAATATATTATTTACATTTTTAGTTCACATTGACATTATATTTCTATAAATCTAGAGTTGGAAAGCTTTCTGGTAAGCGTTCAAATAAAAATGAAATTTTTAATCAATTGCAATAATATCTTGAGCTTTGAGGTTCAGACTATTCCTGTCAATTACTTGACTCACATAGTATTAAAGCAATCACATGTAAACCAATGTGTTCACTGTACTCTATTGAGATCTCCTTTACAGGCAATCAAGTTTTATCTTTATATAATTATCACAGCACTAATTATTTTAGTTCTTTTGATTATTTTCAGCCAGATATGAAAGGAAAAAAAATATTCCTCATGGATCATGTGAAAACACAGTTTGTAGGTCACATGTGGCCCATGCCTCGCTTCTCCTCTTTTCTGTGAAGAGATAAGCCCCCCGTATGCTATGTTTGAGACAAAGATTCTTTTCAAGCAGTCCGCCAGAGCCTGCTGTTGAACGACATGATGATAGACAATATGGTAAAACTTGATCAACAAAGCCAGTGCTGCAACTCTGAGATCCTTAGAGTACGTCATAAACGCCACATCAAGTGCCAAGATTTACTTTACAGTGCATTATTTAAACTTTCGATGAAAAGTCACCACAGTTATTCAAGTCTATTTCTACTTGGTTGCTAGAAACAGTCTTTCCACTTTCATTATATTAGGAGCATCTTGAAAGGAAATTAACAGTTTGTCACCTTAACAGTGTGAAATTATGCAGATGAAAACTGTAATTTTTAAAAGATAATATCTTTTATTCATTGATATGCATAAGCATTTACTAGAAATATCTGTATTTAGAGGATTTTAAAAAGAAAAAACACTTCACAAACTGTAAAACTATCCCTAAATTGAAAGGATTTGCTTAACTGTGCCTACATTTTATTTAAAGATCTTATCCAACTTCCAAGCAGTAATGCCTTAATTACTTGTATAATGCATCAAACTATATATACCTACAGTTTGACATAAAACAAATGTCACTGCGAGGTTAAAAACATGTTTTAGTTCCTCTGCTTCTTATCTGTACTATATCATAACATGCTATAATAGAAGTGAAATTCTTATTCAAAGCTCCACTAAAACTGATATGCATTTAGGATCCATTGTAGTTCTCTTGATAGTTATCCATACATATGTAAATTTTATAAACATTCTAAATGTGAAATTAGATTCAGCATTTTTGACACTTTCCATTTACAATCACCCCCACCTCCTTAAGAAACTAAAATAGGCTTATGAGGCCAGTGTTGCAATAAACTATTCCACATCTGGTTATCAGAGCCATATTTCCTTATTATAAAAAAAAATCACCAAAAGCTGTTTCTATATGCTTGGTTTCCCCGCTGTTATTACCCATTTAACAGTAGTTTCACATACAGCCAGGCATGTGCCAAACATTGGGCCAATAATAAAAAATACTGACTTAATATAATTTGCTTCCTTGGCTGCTGGGAAAGCAGAAAGCTTTGAGAAACTGTTTTGTGTTTATTAGCAAAGCTATTGTGGAGGGTGATTGGGGTTTCATTATAAGGGGCCTGCAAACAGTTTTAGCACAAATGCCAATATACATTTTAGAATCTAGTGCAATTTTAAGTATTTTCCCTCAAATGGTTGCAAAATCTACAACTCAAATGAGAAATATATTGTGTTCTAACACCACCGTCCGCTACTACACTATTTGTTGCATTGATCTCTATTGTAAATGCTTCAAAGCTTTCTACTTTCATGAAATGTAGTAGGCAAATATATTCCCTAGAATCCCAAGGCATGATTAGTTACTAAGCAATCAGAAAAATCACAGCAAGGCATACTTCTGAAAGAAATTAGAAAGAGTAAAGATCACTTCTCTATTTGTGTTACACAGCAAATCACACAATACCTCATCGATGGTACTGTATATATTAGCTAACCACCATGGGCTTGCTGGAAGCTCATACATCAATGAAAAGATCTTTGTCAATTGCTGTATGCCTCATTATCTCACTAAGATTTCTTGGCAACAATTAACAGTTACCCAATTCATAGAAATTGCCTTTATTATTTTTGAAGCAGCTACTTTCTTTGGCTTTAATGACTAAGAGAATAGAGACAGATGTCTCTGTTGCTAGGGGAACTGAATAAAAAAAAAAACCTTGAAATGAAGTAAATAAGCAACCACCATCTTTTTTTTTTTTTTTTAAAGGAGAATTCTGTTAGTTTTAAATTAACAATTTGTTTTAGAAACAAACCAGCAGTAGCTCCAGTTTTTTAAGGAAACACACTAGAATGTTCTATTACCATTTTTTTTCCTGAGGGTAATAAATAATTTTTTTGAAAAAGAAAGAAAAGGAAGTGCACCCGCCTGTGCACTCAGTATCAATTGAGGTTATTTATCCAAAATTAGCTCTTTCTTTGTACAGGTACCTGAATTCCGCAGGAATTGCCTTTTATATCTGTGTCGATCTTTTATGTAGGGAGGCACAGCCACTCATGTTCAGAGCCAGGAGCTGACCTGCCTGGGAGCTCTTAGATCCAATGCCCCATCAACCCCAGGTTCCACCCAATCTGCTGCCTTTGGTCCAAATCTTTTGCCTCTGGAAAATGACGTGATCCACGCCAAGAAGCATTAGGCAACTAAGTCCAACTAAGCTAAGCAATGTGTTTTCCTTTGTATCTCTCTGCTCACTCCCCTTATTTGTTTTTAACTCCTGATTCCTAGTACTACAACTAGGATTTTTGGTTTCTTTGATTATACACACCTTAACTGAGTCCTACCACAGGTCTCTTCACACTGGCACCATGCTTTAAGGATAAACTAGGGAAAAAATCTAGTATGCAATGAATTCACATGAAAGGAAGAAAAAAAAAAAAAAAAAAACTAAACCATTACCAGACATTAGCAATCCATTTAAATAAAACCCAAAAATCAAGTAGGCAATTTTTTGGCCTATTTTGCATAGATATTTCTATAGATTTTAAAATATAGCAGACCATATTATCTCTCTTTGAATAAATTTTATTATATTGCAACCATTAATTTTGTATAAATCTGAAATTTTTATTGTGTGAAGTTCAATAATAAGTTCATAGACAAAATGAGGAATTTGGCAATGTGGTTATGGAGAAGAAAAATAAGAAAAAGAAGCTTTTGATGAATAACCAAGCCAGGAAAGAAATAAAATATATCAATTCTGTATTGGTCTTCCATAAAACTTGTTTGTTTATTTGTTAACAAGGGCCTTGTTATTTATTTGAACTCAGGACCTTGTGCTTGCCAGGCAGATGCTTATGCCACTGAGCTATATACCCAGCCCAAGAACTTGTTGTAAACAAGTGGTTTTGTGGGATTGGAATTTAAAGCAAACTAGTTATTCAGCTGATATCCAGGAAACTAAGTTCAAAGGATCCTGGTTACCCTCTGTCTCTAAGTTCAGCTCTAAATTCAGGAGGAACTGTCAACTAACTTAGCATATATTCTTCCTGGGAGGAATGGTCTTTATTTCCCTTTTTATTGCCATGTTTATCCTTCTTCTTGTGTCCAATTTTATAGCTTTAAGATTAGTTTAGCTGCTTGATTAATCAGCTGCTTCATTGACCACTTTTGTGATCCTTACAGGGTCCTTGTCTACTTACAATAATTACACTAAACTATCATGGTAATTAAAAGGGGCCCGGATACTATGAAATATGCAAAAGTACCTTCCTATTCCTAGTTATGGAAATGGTTAGAACTATAACTACAATTTGTAACTTCTGTGTCTTGAAAACCAGCACATCTCCTCATAATACTCTTCTGTCCCACGAGTATATTTTGTGTTCCAAGTGCTTCATTGAACAGCCTTGGAAATGTTTCATTCAAAGATTCTCTGTACTTTGCATACAAGGCAGACAGGCATCAGAGCCACACTAAGCAAAGCTGAATCCAAGTAAGGTAGCCCAGGATTTGGATGAATGCCACAAATCAGGGGTCCACAGTACTGGATTTGGGCCCCATTTCAACCATTTACATGAGGATGGGCTTCAATCAGGTGCTTGAGTCTTGGTCTTAGTGGCGGTCACCTAGGGATATGAATTACTTCACAGGTTTCCTGTGATGATTCAACTGATTTAATGGGTGGAAATATTTGGTCCAATATGGCCAACAGAAGAGACACTCAAAGGGCAGTGATTACCATCACTACTATCCTCGGACACTTCTCTGTTTTCTAGGAATATTAACTGGAAAAATCTACAGCTTTCACAATTTCTAGGAGACAACCTGTGTTCTCATTGCCATTCTGTTCAAACCACTTAGAAATCTTTAAATTAGTTTCAATTGTGACCTATTTCCAATTATTGTTTCTACTTGAGACTATTTTATTATCTCTTGAGATGGGACTAACTTCAGTCGTCAGAGCATTGCCTCTGTTGTCAAGCAGATAGAGTTGCTTTACCACAGATGTGATTTACTGCAGCTCCCTCCAAAGATCATATTTCTTTTATTTACTCAGAATCTTACATTAGCCATTATGTTTTTTTTTGATGAAGTTCAAATACTTCCTATTAGTACATTTTGCTAGAGATTCTAGGCTTTATATACCATGCACAGTACATTTATGGAATACATGTTTATTGGGAACACATTACAAGGTATGGTAAATTCCAGGTACCCGAAATGCAAATACCAAGGGAGCTAGAAATAGTCCCTACCCATTGTATCCCCATTTTTTAATGGTGAAAGTTTAAATAGCAGAAAACCATTAAAAATAGTTTTGACTGGTAGGATAAACTTGAACACACTGATTTGAAAATAATCAGAGACTATCAAAAGTTAGGAAAAGCAGGGCCACAGTTCATGGACACCTTTGTTACATGCTGAACAGCTCTACAAGGTTCTGTTTACATAGTTACCAATATAACCAATATAATGAATCGTGAGTTGAGGGCGCAAAGAAAGTAGACATGCTAAGAACTGGGAGAGGGCATTGCTATTAGTAGCACAAGACAGAACAACAAACAGACAGAAAGAACCATTCTATGTCAGAAAGACAGGAGATAGCTAACCTTCATATGGAACAGGAGCTTGAGACAAAATGGGAATAGTACACAGGGCTAGATTTAGATCATTACCTGGTTAGCTTTTGTAAAATATGCATATACGGGTATCAACCTATTCTCAATAAATCACAACTGAGAGTAGGGGCCATACATTGCATGTGTTTTAAAGGTTTTTTAAGTTATATTTAAATGAAAACAGCATTGAAAGCCACTTATTATGAGCATTTATTATGAGTCCCTGATAAAGAATGCAGTTTACTATTTTTCAAATTTATTCCTAATTATTTTTTAGTGTTTTATCTTCTCATTTAAAATTTGCATTTCAGGCATTTTCTGATTGTTCTATCTTTGCAAAACACCAACTTCGAGAGCTGTATGTGCAACAGAGGCACAATGCAAAGCTGTGATTGTCTTCTTTATGCTTCAATCTGCTGCGAGTGCACTGGAGAAATAGACTTATGCTTCCAGGCATCTTCCCAATTACATTTAAAAAAATAAACAAACAGGTGCGTGCAAACACCAGCACTTAGGAGCTGGCTTCCATGCCTTTCCACAGGGAAATGAAGATATGGCCTAGACAGTCTCCTAAGTATGTACAAGGGAGACAAAGGAAGGCCTTTTTGACTTTTAGTTTGGAGATGAACAACACTAGGAACTTCTAGGCCATGAAGCAAAAGGTCAAGACTCTCAAATGCTGATAAACATTCACCGGTCATCCCCCTAGAATATATGACTGCTTTCAAAGAGGAAAAACTGTTTTTTTTTTTTCAATTTTGAAAGGCAAAAATCAGAAGTAGAGTGGAAAGAAATAACGGATGAAGGTCACATAGAAAGCAAAGGGAGGAACGTAGTGTTTGAAAATGAGTGTTGGCATGGTGCAAGATTCCAAAGAGTCATTCCAGGATTGTTTGGGGGTGGTCTAGCTGTGACATCTGTCACCACAATGGCAGCCAGGTCTGTTTTCAGTACACTTCTGCTTTATATTCTCAGTTTATAGAAAAGCCCTTCCCTGTTGGAATAGGACTGCTCTTCAGTGGTAGGTGAGAGGAATTCTGGCAAGTCCAGAGGGGGTTCTCCTGATGGGAAATATCTTATATTCTTGGCTGTTCATTACTAGAATTCGCAGAAAGAAACACAAAGGTAACAGCAGATGTGAGCCTTCCAGACACATGTTACCAGTCTATTGACTTGTCTAGTGCCACACTGTGACCTGTAGGGATGACTAATCTTAAGTGGGCCTTCTAAGAAAATAGAACATTTACATACGTCTTGATAGTCTGATTAGTCATTCATGATAGGTTTTTTTGAATTTTAGCCTCAATCTGAATCCCATACATGCTACTTGCTAGCTCTGTGACCTATGCAAAATACTACACGGCAGGCTCCACGACAATAGGGGATTTTGTTATGGTGGTGCAGCTTGATGAAAACGCCTAGGATGAACGTTTCAGCCTTAGTTTTTACATCTTTAAGGTGCAAGTAAGCAAAGTATCTACAGCACACACTTCATAAGTGATGCATACAAAGGTTTAGGGGTATTAGGGAATAGTGAACATTTATTAATATTGTCTATAATAAATACCAGTGTAATTATAATACTTTCTAGCAAACATGAAGGATAACCTCACAATGGTCTATAAATACTTCCAAAGCCCAAGTGCAATTTTCGGAATGCCTAACAATAACTTTGGGTATCTGATGCCAAATACAGGCTGCAAACTTCAAGCATTTCTAATAACAGCAAGAAATTGTACCCAGCTTTTTGATTCCCCTATTTCAGCATCTCTGCCTGGGAAACTCCTCCCTTTTCATTTTGAGTTCCATCTCAGAGAGAATAAAATCACCATGGTGACAACTGCCCCCTCTCCAGAGCATATTCAGATTTATGTTGAGTTTTTCTACAAGGCTGCTCTGTCTCGCCTTTACTTTGTCTCTTTAGCGTCATTCCAAGGTCAGGGCAATTTCTTTTTTAGCAAAGGTTGCACTCAAAGCATGCAAAAGAGCATCTGAAGTTCATTTTGGTGATCTGGAATCACTAAATTTTATAGTAAATATACCTATCAATAAAAAGGTGTGTGTAATATTTTTCAGTTTTGCAGCACCTGATCAAGACATTGCATAAGCCTTGTTTATTCAGAAAGTCATCAGACAGAATTCTAGCTTGGGTTCTGGTGCTGATGTAATGGATCAAAACAGATTGGAGTCATGCTTTACAGTAAATACAGTGCTACCTTGGAGTTACACTGTAGAATAATTGCTGTTTCATTGCTACATTCTGCTTAAGCTGAAAACAGAAGACATTAAAATTTGTAAAGCTGGGTGATTAACAGAAATTTTAAGGAGCACACAAGTATGAGCTAGTTTCCCATGGAGTACTGTGGGAAAAAAAAAAAATGCAGGTTCTACTACCAGAGCTGGGCCATGAAAAAATGTGTTCTATACATGTTAGCTCTTCTAAAGTACTAGAATTTGCTATTGTGGCCAAATTTCAACATATATTTGGTCTAAAATATGCCTGCATCTTGGGATAATTTTCAATCTGATTTATATATAAAAAGAACTAAAATGACCTTCCAGAGCAATCTTATAGCACAGAATTTATGGGTCATCTGAATCCAAATTCTGGATACTGTACAAATATACCTTTCAAGTGGTTCTCATTCAGTTAGTGGAGTTTTGCTTGATCAAGTGGTCAGAATATGCTAGACTTGAGAACGAATGATAGAGTCTTGAATTGTAAAATGCCTATAATCTTCCTTTTCACAAACAACGTCATTACTATTTCCTATACTTTAACTAGGAAGGACACGAAAAGCAGAATTATTCTATTGATGGCCTATTTCATACAGTCTAATCTAATTGATGACTTCAGTGATTTATATAAAGGAGTCACTTCACATAGCTAGAATGAGCCCTTCGTAACTTTCATAAGAATTCCCCTTGACATCAATGTTGAGCGTACTTACATATATACATAGTGGTGCACAAGTAGTTATCTCCTAAATTAGCCAGCTCCATGTCCTAGTATAATGGCATCCTCTAGTGTGTGTGCATGCACGCATGCATGTGTGTGTGTGTATGTGTGTGTGTGTGTGTGTGTGTGTGTGTGTGTGTGTGGTTTCTCCCTGCTTTCCAGTACCCTACCAACAGGGCCTCCACATCACCTCTGGGGATCCCTGGTGATTACACTTGAGATCTCTCCTTCTGGGAAACTCATTGGCCAGTAACCTTTCCTCTCCTGAAGCTCATAATAGTCTTCTTAGGACTGACATCGCATTTTGCTTTGGGCTTCCTGAATTGATTTAATATCTCTGGTTTGAGCTACAGACATTTCATCTGACAGCCTTGGGTCTCCACAACATTTCTACGTTGACATTGCTGATCTCATTGATAGCTATACACTTATTAATCTTAGATTTAATTTACTTTTCCTCTCCATGCCAAGTCCATCAAAGTTCTTACTCATAATCACTCAAAGTGGATTCAGTGAAGGTTCTTCAATGGGCAGGATTGACTCATTCATTTAAAAATATTTACTGAGCACCTACCATGTCCCAGGCAGTTGGTTAGGCACCAGGGTTTACACAAAAAGAAAGTCTGACATCAGGCTTAAATGAATAAATAGGGTACCTGATTAAAGTGGTTGTCCAAAATTTGCCTTCTTAGTTGAATTTAAATCATAAAGGGAAGTGATCGCTAATATTCTTTGCCATGGTTTAGGGCAGCGGTTCTCAACTTGTGGGTCGCAACCCCAGCGGGGGTCGAATGACCAAAACACAGGGGCCACCCAAAGCCATTGGAAAATGTTATTTATTTGGAAGTACAGTTTTGAAGTATCCACCAAAATTATTTTTTGGTTTGGGGTCACCACAACATGAGGAATTGTATTGCGGGGTCACAGCATTAGAAAGGTTGAGAACCATTGGTTTAGGGGAAACTAAAACATCAGCAATCAGTCCTGCCTTGCAGAGCTATATATGTATCCTTCTCTTGTGAAACGTGAAAGCCAGAAGGTTTGCTGTGTTGAGTTCATTCTGCTCTAATTCTCTTTGTGAACCTGCCTCTGCATCTACTGGCTACTCACTGACACCTACTTACATCATTTTTTTCAGCTTCTGGTAATGCAGTATTTCCTGGCTACATGTTCAGCCTGATTTACAGAGGTCAATACCTCCTACCATTTACAGAATTTCTTGTTATTGTTATTGATCTCAATGCATTTTAAAACACAGTACTTGGGCCAATGAGATAGTTCAGCAGACTAAAGTGCCTGCTTAGGCATGCTTAGGCAAGCACAGCAACTGAGGTTTGAGCCCCGGCACCACATACTGCACCAGCCCTGCCTCCAGGGTGGGTTGAGCCAGCCAGAGTCTGGGTGTAGTGGCTCAGGCCTGTAATCCCAGTGCTGGGGAGGCTGAAAACAAGAGGATCACTATGAGGCTGAGCTATGTAGTGAGACCCTATAACAACAAAATAGATAAAAGAAAAAAAAAGAAAAGAAAATGCAGCTATTTATTTATTTATTTATTTATTTATTTATTTATTTATTTATTTGGTATAGGGTCTCCCTGTGCATCTTGGACTTCTCATGATCTCCTGTTTTCAGCCTTCCCAGCACTAGGATTACAGAAGTGCGCTACTACTCTGGGTTTGGTGGCACGGTGCGCCAGGTGTTCTGGGGCTGGCATAGCATCCAGTACCAGGGATCCAACCCAGATCACTGGGCCTGCTTAAGCAGATGCTTAGACTGCCGAGCTATGTCCCCAGGCCAAAAATAGTCATTTATAAGGTAACTATCTAATAAACTTTCAAAAATTAGTAATTTTGTTATAAATAAGTCTAGCGATATAACTAAATTAAAAATTGTTGAGCTCTAATTTTAAAAAGATACTATTGACTAATAAATGATCTGTCTGAATCTATTGCCTTATTTTTTTTAATAACGAAATGCCCATTTTAGAGAGTTTAAAGTCATAGTATAGCCGGACGTGGTGGCTCTCGCCTGTAATCCCAGCACTTGGGAGGCTGAGGCAGGAGGATTGGTGCGAGTTTGAGACCAGCCTGGGCTACAAAAGTGAGCGCGGGACCAGCCTCAACTGCATAGCGAGACCCTGTCTCAAAAAGACAAAAAATAAAAAATAAATAAAAAATAAAAAATAAAGTCATAGTATATTTGTTCCCTCATCCCTTTTCTAAAGGACATATTCCAAGATAGCCTAGTAGATGCCGAAGTCATAGATACATGTTCTTCTATGCAACATATTTATGGTAAAGGCGAATTTATAAATCAGGCAGAATAGCAAATTAACAATAATAATTAATAAAATAAGAAATTACAAGACTATATAATACTTGAAAAACAACATTGCTCTACCATGACAGTCAATTTGATATCAGAGATGCTTCTAAGTGACTAAAGGGTGGGTCTCCTATACATTGTGGAGACTCAGAGGGGATTCATACTACAAGAGGGAAAGAGTGAGGCAGTGTCAGATTTCACCACACCATTTTGAGTAGTACGCCATTTAAAAATCATCAATTATTAATTTCTGGAATCTCCCATTGAAATATTTCGACAAGAGCTGACTGTAAGTGAATGAAGCTTTAGAAAACAAAACTAAAGGTAAGGGGGCCCTGCCGTAGTCACTGCCTCGTATGTTCTCCTTGAAGCAGTGGACATGTCCAAAGACATCTGAAAAAAGAATATGGTTTCACTGTTCTACATCACGCTCAAATTGTTATGATAATCACTTCCATATTTGCCTGTGTCACTGGTGACGTACGTTTCGCTGTTTTGGGAGCAATGCCCCAGTAACAATATTAGTTTGCAGGGCCCGGCGGGATGGTTCAGTGGTCTAAAGCTCCTGCTTGGGAAAGCTTGGGCTGCTTCAGGGACCTCGGTTCTATCCCTGGCACCACATGCTGCGCCAGCCCTGCCCTTGGGGTGGGCTGAGCCGGCCATAAAAATGAGTGCATAAACCAACAAAGGTTCTGAAACAAGAAAAAAAAAATAAATAAAATTTAAAAATTAAAAAAAATATTAGTTTGCAATGTGAGGCACATCATTTAAGTCTCTACTAGCAGAAAAAAGGCTAAAACTTTGAGAAGCCACAAATAATTTTATACCTGGCATAGACTTGGCAAACAGGAGGAAGAGGAAAGAGGAACTGAATCTCTTCTCCTGTCATTCACTAGCTGTGTTCCAGTCTGTCTTCGTTCACAAACTGAGACACCGTTCATTCCTATAGCAGTGTGGGAAGGCTCTTCAGGGGCCTACATTGCCTCCGAAGTGGTGGGCAGGTACCAGGCCCCCAGTAGGTGGTTGTTGTTGCTCTACAGTATGCTCACCAATCCCCTCCCCAGTATTTGCACCCCACTCTGAGCCATCCTTTCACCCCCTCGCGCCCCCTTTTGTGTTATACCCACAATGCTAACGGTGATAACTCTCTCCTCTGAATTTCACATCACTTATCTTAATTTTAAAAATAACCTACTTGATCTTCCAATACAATTGAACCTTTTAGAAAGCAAGAAAGACTTCTTTCTTAAAACCACTCATTTAACATACTATACTCTTAAAAGACACACAAAGAATAATTAGACGATTCATTTTTCAAATTAATTCTCACATAAAATGGGAAGTATTATGCCAGCAGCATTAGAAGAAGGTGAATTCTAATTCAAGCAAAAAGTGGAAAAATATAGTGTCTGATATTTTCTGATAATGTGTCCCTCTTTGTGTTGACTGTCCACAACACTCAATAGGAACTGCACTATCTTCTGATGGAAGATATTAAATCTTCTACGTAAACATAAGATATTTACATTTTTGGTGGGAAAGAGTTATATCAACATCAACTTTTATCTATGAATTTCTGCTGTCTGACCACTTGTGTTCCCTTTATTTTCCAGTTATAGGAGTCACGTGAAATTATGGTAAAAAGTTAGAAAGATACATGAAAAACTGAAAATAATTCATTTCTTCTCTTCCCAGATAATCACTAATAACAATTCCTGTTATATCATCTTCATCTTTTTTTACTCTTCACTTAGTACATTGTAAAAATACACAGAGTTGCATGAGGCTATACATATTTTGAAAAAAATAGAAATATATGTCCATACATTTTTTTAGGAATCCATTCAACTTCAACATTTCAATGCCATTATTTAGCCAAATTCTTATTAGTAGAGATGTAGGTTGATTTAAAATTTCTTATACTTTTGTGGAGGGTGCTTGTATTTTAAATGATTTTCTAGGAAACATTCTTCCTGGCATACCTTTCCAACCAAAGTTGAGCTACCTTTTAGCATAGACTATATATATATATATATATATATATATATATATATATATATATATATATAATATCCCCAAAGTGTAAGCCTTCTAGGACCTTTGCCACTTTTTATTATCCTAAATAATAATTGATAATACATGATATCACACCTTTACTAAAATTAAGGATGACATTTAACAGAAACATTGAAAATTTATCCAGCAAGCTAATAGTGCTATCTTATACTTCATAGAATAGAATTTTAAATATATTACTTAATCATCAAAAGATAAGGGCAATATTCTAGGTGCACATTCTAATATCTTCTACTCAGCTTATCAGCTACATGACAACAAGATGTTCAGTATTGCTTATTTCAGATTTTAACCCGGAATCAGTAATAGCACTGAAAGGATATCTATATGAACTTCAGCACTGACCATATGTAACTATGGGCAGGGTTCTAGGGTCAGGGAAATAGATACATTAACATATGCATTTCAGAGGTCCACCACTCCCACCATCACCTTTAATTAATGGTGATATTGATAATATAGTAAGCTACAAAACCTCTTAAATATCAATCCTAAGCATTAGCATATTTTTTGGTTTAAGTAGCTATAGAATTTTCTTTTTAAAAAGAATTATCTTTCTGAGGCAGGCAATTCAGGTATTCTAAATGAACACATTTCAATTAGAATTTTGTAAACTAAGAAGCTTATAGATAAATGTTATTAATCTAGTTAAAAAATTAGGTGAAGACATTTTAGAGGGAGACACAGTCATTGTTCACCATTTATAGATTCCCTACTTGTGAATTCACCCTATTTGTGATTCCATACTTGAAAACTGAGGACTGACAACTCAGAGCCTTAAAAGGTTTGAGTCCTCCAATGTTCTTGTCCCTCTCAGCCAGGGAATCTCTGGCTTATTTTTAAACCACGAATCACTCAGGACCTCCTGCTTGCTTGTCAGACAGCTGTCCTGCCATGGAGCCGTATCCCCATTTCCCTGGCTTTTTGTTTCAGTTCTTGTTCTATAGATGTCTGCCTCATTGTCCATTTAGTGCCACACTTTTTTTTTGTTGTTGTTTTTATGTTTCAGTCCTTTCTCTTGGTGATTCTGCTGCTTGAGATGGTCCCTGAACATAGCTGTGCAGTGCATCTAGTTTTCCTAAGGGTAAGAAAAGCTGCGATGTGTATTCTGGAGAAAGTGTGTGTTCGGTAAGCTTTCTTCAGGCACAGAACATCCTGCTGCTAGCCAAGCACAGGAAGAGATCAAGAGCAAATACTAAATGAGATTTCTGTACACAGAGATGCATGAAGCAAGCTTACATACTCATCTGTTGATTGCATGCTGAAAATGTTGTTTGAGGGTTTTGGTTTCCTAACCCTGTATTTTATCTTGAAGTAATGATTCAGTATTAAGCCGGGCGTGGTGGCGCACGCCTGTAATCCCAGCACTCGGGAGGCTGAGGCAGGAGGATCGGTGAGAGTTCGAGACCAGCCTGGGCTACAAAACTGAGCTCAAGGCCAGCCTGAACTGTACAGCGAGACCCTGTCTCAAAAAGACAAAAAAAAAAAAAAAAATGATTCAGTATTTATGAATTTCACAGGTATCTACAGAGACTTTATGGAACATGAATGCCACCAAGAAAAATCATCTGTATTTATTTATTTTCTCTGCATGTCACTGCTTCCATAGTATTTAGTAATATGCCTACTCCTGTAGCCCACATATGCACAAACATGCATAAGCAAATACTCAAACAACTCAAGCATAATCTGACTTCTAATTTATTTTAGGTATAGTGGTACTTAATTATATTAAGCTGACACAATTTCCATCTTTCAGTATTTCAGTCAAATTGGGTTTGTCATATATAATTTTGTCTTCTGTGTCCATATAAAATTGCTTGACTTTACATGAATTTGTTCATCTTTATTTACACAGTTTTAATGATATGAAAAATGACTGTATTTTATTTTGCCTTTCTGATAATTAATTTGTAGCAGTAGTATAAGCGATTCAGAGATATTACCCCTCTTGTTTCCGAAAACCTGACTGAAACATTCCACAGTACGTTATCACTACTTTTCTTAGTTTATGTTACAAACATCTCATTCATTTATGCACTTCAGGTCTGCAAAGGTAAAAATGCATAGCCGATGCTGCCTGGACAATAGAGATGAACATCACTGTCGTGCTTAGCCGCTGGAAGTATCATAGCTGCTTTGTTCTGGCTAGGTAAGCTCTAATTTATTCTAGGCGTTCCAAAGAAAACACTTCGTAAAATATTAACATGACTTTATGTGAGAAAATGTGAGCTATTTAAAGCAAACCTGTTGTAAATCTCACAGTGTTAAGAGGCAACTCAGGCATGGAGTTTAGCAAAACACATCGTGAAACACACTCATCATAAAGGGGAAAGAAAAAAGAATTCAGTATAAAGCTTCCAGCATTGTGCTACTAATCTTAGTATTAAATAGGAGTAAATCTTACATTAGAAAAAGGTGTTAATCTGATTTTCTTAAGGAGGTGTGATCTCTCATGTACGCGGTTCACAATGAGTGAGTGAGTATTGCCAACCTTTTAAATGAGATGCAGAGTGTACAGGTAAGGAGTTCGGTCCACACCACCCTCATGGGAGCTTTGTCTAAAGCACAGGCCACATGGGATTCCTCTAGGTTTCCCCTAAAGTAAAATTTCCTTTTAATAATGTCAAAAATTAAAAAAACCTTAATTCTCTTTAACCCTTATCAAAGCAATCTTTACAATTGTCTGAGTATTTTTTTTTTCTTGGAGTCCTAATTCCTTTTCTGTTTCTATTTTGTAATTTATGTAGCGAATGCCATTGAGAAATCATCATCTTAGTGATAATAGAATCATTTCTCACGTTTTTCTGCTTGGATTGAAAATAAGTATGACATCCCTGGGGCAATAAGAACTTACACTTAAAACTAGAGCAGAAGAAGTTGCCTGGAATTGTTTCAGGTAGATCCCTGGCTTGCAGAACTGTAGACCTTTTCATCTTGCTTCATAAGGCCGAAGAGCATATAGCATTTAAAACTCAGGCATAAGTCTTACCAGAAAAGAAAATGCCAGAGGTGTTCTGGGCAGGAGCTGAGGAGATGCAGACACATGAATGCAGAGCTAGGAGACTCCCTGCTGCCTGGCAAAGCCTCTCAGTCACTCTTCTAGGAAGGAAAGTGACACTCAAAGTGAACGGCAGAGGGCAGGAGCCTCGCAGAGTGCTTCACAAAGTAGGTGGGTAAGTCTTTCCAACAAGTTCCGCGGCATGTACAGTATCAAGCCAGACAGTGTGGAGAACGTTTCTCAGACAAGGACAGTGGTTTTCAGCAAGCCAAGCCTGCCTCACTGACTGGTTCGTGGCATAGCCAATATTCAAAGCATTTCTGGATGCAAGAGTAAATGATAAAAATTTACAGCTCTAAACAAATAATGGCAACAAATAATGAAATCACCATGAAAATGAAAGAATCTGCAGGTCTGCTGGTCAGATGGTCCACCATAAAGCACCCAGCAACAACAGTAGTGTCCCTGCCTTGTCTTCTAGCTCCAAAACTCTGAGACACACTGTGGTTATTGCAGAAAGGCCCCTCACCACGCCAACGCTTCTCTCCCCAAAGCCACATGCTGGTCTGGTCCTTGTCATCCTCACTCAATCCCACCCACTTATTTCTCTGACCATCATGTACCTCAAACAGTTCTGTCACTTCTTGCTGGAAAATTGAGTCCGAAAAATAAACTCAATATGAAAAGAATGATTTAAAAAACAGAGAAGCAAAGGATAACACCTAGGTAATAACAAAGTCAAAAGCACCTCTAGAATCTTCAGAAAGGTCCTCAATGTCCACAGCAGGCTCTGTTCTTCCAGGTCCTACCCTACAAAGCTCACCCTGTCATTTTCTGGTCTGTTTTTGCTGAGAGAGGACAGATGGGTTAGCATAGGATATGCCAGAGTCTTAGCTCTGTTTCACCATACGCCCTCCTATTTCTTCCAAAATTGACAACTCTATATGTGTAATGGATTTCCTAAGTGCTTGGTTATATTTTCATTAGAACAAAAGCAAAGAAAGACACAAGCATATGCTACAGAAAGTGGGACCAGGCTTGTTTCTTAGAAATAATGGCACCCAATTTATACTTTGTCACTTGGAAGCCAGAGAAGACTTCTCACCAAATCAACTGTACAACCACCTTGAATCTTCCTTTCAGACACTAGAACAGGGTCTGGTATGGTGCAAATTCTCCCACATGTGAGGCTATGGGATGAGAAGCCTGTGTTTGAGATCAGCTAGGCTATACCGAGTGCTCAAAGGCAGACTGGATTACATGGTGAAACTCTTTCTGCCACCAACAGAGAAAGTTTCTTAAACTGAATACCTTTCTTAGAATGAAATCATGATAAAAAGCCAAACTGAATTTTTACTACTCTTGTAGAAAGCTTTCCTGCTTTAGGTTACAAATTCTCTCTCTCTCTCTCTCTCTCTCTCTCTCTGTCTCTCTCTGTGTGTGTCTCTGTCTCTCTCTCTGTCTCTCTTTCTCTGTGTCTCTGTCTTTCTTTCTCTCTGTCTCTCTCCATCTCTCCTTTTCTCTGTCTCTGTCTCTCTATCTCTGTCTCTCTCTGTCTCTGTCTCTCTGTGTCTCTGTCTTTCTTTCTCTCTGTCTCTCCTTGTCTCTCCCTCTGTCTCTGTCTCTTTGTGTCTCTCTGTGTCTCTGTCTCTCTTTATCTCTGTCTCTCCTTGTCTCTCTCTGTCTCTCTATCTCTGTCACTCTGTCTCTGTCTCTCTCTGTCTCTCTGTGTCTTTCTCTGTCTCTGTCTCTCTCTGTTTCTCTCTCTCTGTCTCTGTCTCTCTCTCATACACACATGCACACACAAGTGAAACAAAGAACAAGCAGAAAACTAGCCATGGCAGAACAGTAAATTTCAAAAAAGTTGCTTGGACTTTAGTTTGTTTGCCAGCGAAGCACAGCTACAATTGCTATTAATGTTCACTCATTCCTGACTGCACACCTAAGTACGGAGCATGTAGTTCATTGCATTATCAAATTTGTCACTAGGGCCTTCAGAGTTTCCCACTTGGGCATCTTACAACCTCTCCACATGTGCTTCCTAAACTATTTCAGCCAAGCTCAATGAGTATCATTTTATGCGTCTCTTCTTTTATGAGGGCAAGCAGGCCATCACCCTGGGCCTTAAATCCATTTCTTCTCTCAAGGCCTGAGACCTCCTCTTTATTCACCTTCTCATTTTCACACAGAACTACTGTTGGAAATAAAAATTTAAGGATGAAAAAAGAATGCAATACAGATACATTTGCCATTTACTTGTTGACTGTCTGAAAATCTTTGATATTGTTTCTCACAGCTCATCATTTGCCTAAAGTCTGTATACATATTCAAATGATGAAATTTATGCAGTAACTGATACTGTAGCTAGGTCCAATACCCCAGCACTTAATTAGAATTAGGTAGTGCATTAGAGCTGCACACAAGGCTTGGGAGGCTGAAAGCTGGAGGATCACTATGAGTCTGATCTGTGTAGTGAGACCCTGTAGATCCTGTAGTAAATATATTTTTTAAAAAGCTGCCAAAGAACCTACTAATTCTTCCATGCCCAAGTGAGCTTTTCTGGGTGGATTTGATAAAAAACAAAAACAAAACAAAACAAAAACAAAAAAAAAAAAAAAGAGAAAGATCTGAAAGTGAAAGAAGACTAATATAGCTCAGTAGCAAAGTTCTTGCCCAGCATGTAGAAGGTGCTAGATTTGCTCCTGAGCACTAGAAATTAGATTAAATTGAATTGTATTTAAATTGATGGATAAATAAGGAAAAAATATCAGATGAAAATGGTTGTAAGCATCCTGAAAAGAACCCTACGCAAACATTTGATACATGCAGCTTGATGATGTGGAGAATACTGAGAATGCCAGTTCAAGAACAGCCAAAGCACAAACGATTGACTATAAACACAGAAGAGAGCTGAGGCCTTCCTTTTCCTCTCTACCCCACAGTCTGTGTAGACGAACAACAGCACAGTGATCCAAGCAAGTCAAGTGTGAGCCACGGAAATGTCTTTACAGTCTGAACGGTGACGCTATGTGGTCTAGCTAATCGCCATTGTCACATTTCGTTTCCATGTGGAGAGAAGGACTGAGAAAAGTGTAGCAATCAAATTATTTGGCTAGGGTGGTGCGAGGAATATGACCATAGGGTATCTGTGCAAGCACAGGAGAGGCAGATATTTGGCCAGGAACTGTAAAGTCATCGAAATGGGTAGCAGAAAGCAAAATAAAAGCAGACCTCAGAGACAGAAAATATCAGGACAAATTGCTTTGGTCCATAAGGGAAAAATAGCTTTCCAACACTTCTGGAAAAGCTCTGTCATGTATCCCATAGGAGAGTACAGGCCAGCAATGTGAGCACAACTGGACACAGAACAAAACACAGAACCAAAGTGGCAATTTCACTCACCAGAAGGGAGATCTTCGATGTACGGATGATTCAGCTAGCTTTCTACGAGTGCTTCAAAGCAATGCCAAGTGACGAAGCAAGCACCGGACAGCTTAGGCAGTAAAAAGCTGCAAATTACTGTAAAAAAAAAAGGGGGGGGGTGATAAGATTCAACAAGCATAAAAGCACATAAATAAATTTTAAAAAGCTATACATCCTTAAAATGATGAAAGTTTGCGCATAGAAACTAAGAGAACTAAACTACCAAGCTTAAACCCTTAGACTGCTTTCTAACTGAAGGCTTGAAGCAATGCTATCAATGTAATAGTTCAGACAATTTGGGCATGATACACCATTGTTATTTAGAAATAAAATCACCACAATGCTACTGTCCTATATCTGTTGTCGTTCAAAGCTGACGTTTGTAAGCACTGAAGTACACAGCACTTGAATGGGAGAGTAGTGGCAACGCCTCTTCCTAGCAATACAGAGCTTTAATGTGTGTTCTTCAGACTCAAGAATGATTATTCCATCTGAAATTTACCTCTGTTTACTCATACAGTTTGAGCATTATTTTACTGACTTTCATATTCAAATATTTGCTAGTTAGTACACGGCCAATAATCTACAAAAGTATATTATATGAGAAGAATGTCTCATTGGGCCCAAGGTATCTTGCTCTAAGAAAGTGATCATCTAAAAGTAGAAAAATTGGTACACCCATGTTGTAGAATTGTTTTTAAGATTAAACAATAACAACAACAAAAAATGCACACTGAGACTCGTTTAACATAGTGCCTGGCACCCAGTTCCTTCTCACACGCATCATCTGTCATTGTCACTGTTATCACCACTCCAGTGCCACATGTCTGAAATTTCAGCAAAACACTCGATACATCTTGAGATGAGCAACTTCTCTAGAAAATTCGAGTTCCTCCCCCTTCATCACATAAGGCCTATAAATTAAATGGGTTAACTAAGCGGGTACACAGTAAGACATCTGGGCTTCAATGTGTTCCTTCTCCTCTGAGCAATAGATGTGGACCAATGAGAAAGTCAAAAGGCAGTTCCTTAAGTCCACAAAGGCAGTGATATGAGACCGAGAGAGAGAGAGAGAGAGAGAGAGAGAGAGAGAGAGAGAGAGAGAGAGAGAGAGAGAGAGAACTGATGATCACTGAAAATAGCTCTCTTTTACATTCCTTCCAGTCATTCTCTCTGGGTGCTAATTATGTACCTCTGTATGTAAATAGAAGGGTTTGCCCATATTCAGCATTTTTTAGGCAAGGAGCAAGCTCCTCTGAGGAGCTCGACAGCTGTCCACATTTCTAGGTACCCTCTTCACATGGCCAATCAGTATTTTCAGACCATTGACTAGCTTCTCCCTTACAATTCTTCCCTCTACAAAAATTCCTGATGCTGTGGAATAAAAATATTGAGCACTAGAGCATTGACCATTGACCTAAGAAGGGTTCCAAAGTGGAGTGGCAGACATATTTGAAGATCTGACTTTCAACTGTGGCTCAGCCATACATAGGCTCTCTGGGGGCTGAAGATTTCTGAAGCAGCTTCTCATCTGTGAAATGGAACCAAGAGACCTCCGACAGAAAATGTGAACACAGACAGAAGTGCTGCTTCGGGTGCACAGAGGCACGCCACGAATGTTAATTACCACTTTCACCTTCCTTGCCAAGCTACTTCCCTCAGCATAGTACCTTGGTAATGTAATTATAAGGAAAGGATGAGCGTAGAATTGTTTAATGAAGACTATATGTTTTTAAAGACAAATTGACAGGACATAATTATAGACCTTGCGTAAATTTGCTTTGTTTATATTTTGTTATATTTTCCAAGTTTTCAAGTTGGCAATCAAAGCCCAGCAAAGCAACGTAGTTCTTTGATTTCCCTGTTAGAAACTGTGCAGCCTTTATTGTCTTTATATCGCACAACTTTAGCACTTAATTATACCCTACCTTGGAGTAATTAGGTGTCCTTATAATCAAATCTGTTTACTCATTTGTGAAGTTTTGATCCTTTAATCTCTCCTGAATATTAGTTTTTAATACTATTAAGAGCCACAATTTTACAATTTTATTACTAAATAATACTGCACGAACATTTTCCAGAAAATTCGCCAATGAGTAGAATTTAAAAGAAAATATTGTTTGGGTAATTAGAAATAGGGCAACCTCATAAAATGAGAGCTGAAGCATGGGCTGGGCTCCTCTCCCACAAATGGGCTGTGTAGCTGGGGACCTTCTCTGAGCCTCATCAGAGACCTGCCTGTCAAGAGGCCTGCAGCTGGGTCAAACCTTTGTTTCAACCAGATCACTCATTTATCTTAAAGGCAAGCTAGGAGCTCTCTGGAATAATGGAGTTGTAACAAGAAATGTGTCAATTTTAGGCACAAAGAAATATGGCGGCTTTGCTATTTCATGTATCATTAATTATAAACGTAAAAGTCTGTTGCCAGAAGGTAAAATAAAACAGGCACAGTAAAGCTGTACAGTGTATTCCATAGAATGTCACCATTGAATCCCTGGGGCCCACAGTCCAACTACCTGGCATTAACAATGTCACTGAAATGCTTTGTCAACATGTGATCCCAGGCAGGTTATCATCCTCCATGTCCCTTAGATTCTTCCAGGGTAAGATATACACATAATAATGACACACAGCTCACAGAGTTGTTACAAAGATACACAGATAATACACTCAACAAAATGCTTGGCAATGAAGCTGCTGTTGTTTACTTTCATCAGTCAAACAGAATTATATAAAACCCTAATTTCTGAGTGTTCGCTCTATGTTTTGTTCTATGCAATGTGAATAAAAGTCAAACAAATACTTGATAAATATTCTGACCAGTATATTTCACTCATCTAATATTCAATAACAAATAGTAAAAGCTTTAAGTTCATGTATGGACTGAATACTACTGTTTACTAGGTTTTCTTTTTTTTTTTTTAATTTTTTTTTTTATTACTTTTATTCCTGTTTCAGAACCTTTGTTTGTTTATTCACTCGTTTCCATGGCCGGCTCAGCCCGCCCCAAAGGCAGGGCTGGTGCAGCATGTGGTGCCCGGGATTGAACCGTGGTCCCTGAAGCCACCCAAGCTTCTCCAAGCAGGCGCTTTACACCACTGAGCCATTCCGCCGGGCCCACTAGGTTTTCATATACATTGAGCTGTATGAGATACAGCTTATCACTGAGTAAAATTAAATACCTTATTAATTGAATAATCAAATTAATCTAATCTGCACTTCATACTTTTCAACAAGAAATGTGTTACATGTCACACACAAGATTTTGTGTAACAACAGTGTGATGATATTTGTATTTTCAAAATTATTTTTGAGTATTTTATGACATCATTGTGGAAAATTCTAAATGGTTCAGTTAAATAATAGAAAGTAAAAGTCTCTCAAAACTACGTCAGCCCATGGTAAACACTGTGTGCATTGTGTTCAGCATCTTTTTAAACATTTCTATAAATAAATACATCTGGTAAGAAGAAGATTGTGCAGAAATAGGACAACTGATGCATTGATTTTCATTTCAAAGCCTTTTCTCTACTAGAAATGTACTTTCTAGATGACTGATGGCAATTAATCTGAGCCCACTGATGATTGAAACAAATTATTTTAATTTTCTATTTAAAAATTGTGAAAATTTAATAAATTTAAATATCCTATTTAAAAGTCTAATAAAATAAGTAATTTAAAGTAATTAACCATTATTGGCATTTGGGGAATAATTTAGCAACGTTCATATTTCTGGCTGAATTTTTCTGCCATTAAACATGTAAATCAGAGCAACTAGGTAAATATCAGGCTCCATATTTTACACAAATGCCACAAACAGAAGTGGCAAAGAGAAACCTCCAAAATGTCACACAATAGGAATAAAACTTGCAAGATTTTACAGCCGTTCTCTGAATGGAAATTAAGCCTATGGCTTTAAAAGAAATATCAACAATTTGATATGAAGAAAGTGATATTACAGTGTGAGGAATGGGAGATTAATAAACATAAATTAATTGACTTCTTTCTAATGAATTAAAATAAAGATTTCACAGACATAAAAATATTAGCATAAGAATTTCATTCCAGACACAGAGGAAAATACAATGGCAAGTTCCACTGGATGAATTTCATAATGCTCATGCCATTTTGCATTATTTTACTCATATAACAACTTAGAAACTTTAGCCTCTTTAAAAAAAATTATCCGGAGTCAAAAATAAAAGGTCTTCATTGTTTAATAAGGAAAGTTTATAATAAGGCATTTAGGCTGGCTATAAAATAATGTTACCATATAGAAAAGTGCTAAGTAATTGAAATATCTGAACTTCAGTCAATTAATATCATTCATTCCTTTATGCCACAGATACTGAGTGGCAGCGATGCATCAGATGGCCTTTGGAGCTGTGGGTCTGTGCTGTGTACTGCAGCCAATGGCCACATGCAGCCATCACAGTACGGCTACTCTGCAGTGAGTTCCACGGCAAGGGTACAACACACACTTAATTTCACATAGTGAGCATGAAAATATCTCTGTAACATTTTTACTTTTGTTTGCATATCGAAAAGAAAAAAATTCTGTATTGGGCTAAATAAAATACATTGAGACAATTTCCCTAGTTTTCTGTTTACTATTTTTAATGAGCCTGTTAAAAAAAAAAATTGAAAATAAGACATATGGCTTGCTTTATGTTTCTATCAGACAGCCCTCGCCCAGACCATACTGGTGGTGAACAAAGAAACAAGCTTGTGTATTCATAGAGTTTGCATACTTGGAACCAGGCAATTACGGTGCTTAAGCGGCTGTATCAGATGCTGAGTGCTGCGTATTAAGGTATAAGCTGCAAGCCAAATCCTAAAATGTTGCAAGCTAGTAATATACATCACAAAGGTACGTGAAAATGTTTAGCAATGATGTTGTTAAACACAAGTAACTTAAGACATGGTGTTGCTTCACAGGAAAACAAACTCTCCCCTCCGGAGAGATGCTGTTCAGTGCATTGCCTTTATCCTGCAGACATTGTTTGCACTGAGTGCACTGAAGAATCTACCACTAGGCCTTTGCATGTAGTCCTCAACCTCTAAGGAAAGACTCAGTTAGCACATTTTATTTACTCTAATGGTGAGCTCATATGATTGTGCAAGATCATTACAAATGCTATTTGAAATGCACACATATTCCCAAGCCAGCTAACTTGGATCTGGACAGGAGAGAATGGCAAGAGTTAGTTTCAAAACACCCAGAAATCCTAAAGCCCCTGAAGCCCCTTGGGATCTGAAAGCCCACAGTCTTTGTGACAAATACATTAAAGAACTATCAAATATGTTGGAGATTCAGGAGCAAAGTACCAGCTTTGGTAACTCTGACCAACCTCACAGAGAAACTATGAACATTCAAATTGCAGTGAGAAGATACATTTAGAAAATATTTAAAAGTTTTAGCTAGATTTTGAAATAATATGTTTTATTGCCTCCAAAATAAACTAGCCAAAGAAGCCCCTTGTTCTCCTTATTTGGAATCTTGGAGGCTTTACTTCTTAAAATAGCAATTCAATTAATTCATCCTCTCTTTCATAGAGTAATTTCCATGATAATCTGTCAAATGCTGGCATAGTTTTGCTTTGAATACATGGCTTCTAACACGTACATGCACCAATCAAAACACAATCATATTTTCAACATTCAAATACAGTGCTTGTGATCTAAAGCTTACATTCAAAGGCTAAAGAAAAAGGAAAAACATTCTACAGAAGTTTACAAAGATATTCTATGTAATACCAATTCATTAAGCAATTTTGAAAGGGTCAAATCTTATTTTGCTTAAGGGTTATCTGATAGAGAAATTACTAGAGTTTTATAAAATATGCAGTTTTTCCATGCTCATTTTCTGAATGAATAAATATGAGGACGATTTTATGCAGAATCACTTCAACTTGAACTAATAATTGTGTATTGCATGCCTAGAATAATGTTTGTTTCAGAGAATACATATAAAAAGGAATGCAAAAGAAAACATCAAATCAGTTACTAATTATAATTAATTCATAGATAGTTGAGGTTCATTTACTTTTGCTAAAGTATATAAAATAGTGCTCAGATAGAGGCCTAAAGTGCAATCAAATGAATACTAGATCATATAAGGACTGTTTTTGTTTATTGAACAGCTTTAGGAGGAATAAAGAACCATTTCTGAAGACAAGTGAAAACCTGTACTTATTCCCAGCAACTCTGGTCCTCTTGATCATGTGCTTTACTTGGAAAGATGTACATAGGTCATTTTCAGAAAATTTGAAATCATTAAGAAAAGTAAAATTTCCAAGAGATATTCCTTGGGATTTCACTTGTGTTGGAACATTTTAGAACATTTCTTTTTGAAATATATAAGGAGATTTGTAAAACTGCCATACACATGAACAGCTCAGAATCTAACCAAGGATATTATTTAAATCATAATAAGAGTTTGACTTTTGTCTATGGAAGCCTCACCCTACTCCCTTGTTTTGTAATGGGTAATTACCACATTTAACCTATGTCAGTGAGCAAAGTGCTTAAATGTTATCTCTTCCTCTCAAGCAGTACCCAAGATGTACCTCAAAGTGTTCCTATCTTCTCATTGTATCCATTCTCTAATATGGAGACAAATGAACCTGTTCCCCACACCCCTATACCCTATCATCATGCCACGCCACTGAAGGAGTATGCAGACAGGTTATCCTAAAATCGATAATGAACTCATAGTCAATCTTGGGAATAACATGTACCATGACAGAAAAGGCAGAACGGCCACAGAATACAAAACAACTATAGCATTCCATGGAAAGTCAGAAAACTTCAAGAGCTGAATAAGAAAAAAGGAGCATAGGACATTCAGCTTATAAATAATTTGATTTATAGCACACACATATCCCCTAGTGCTGGTCTATAAAAAAGTTGCACAGGAAAAATTAAGGACAGAATTTTTCACCCAGCAGAACTGATAAATTATACAGTTGGTGTAAAAAGTTTTAAAGCATCTTAAAATTGGCATTAGTAGCCCTCAGTCTGAAATGAGCAACTTACTAATAACCATAATTGATTTCTATCTGTGCATGAACAGTAACTCCTCGCGAACTTTTATTTATCAACGCATGATTAGTTTTCACTATCTTGTGCTTGTAATTATCAGAGAAATGAAATGGTATCTCTAAAAAATGACTTGCATTTCTCCCCTACTCATTCCTCATCCACCCACATATTTATGTACACACAGACATTGTCTCACACATATACACACCAGCTCAATGCAGACCACTAGAATTGGAAGGCGTTTACTCTATGTTGAATATTTCAGAAAAAGACAGTGAAGAAGGAGTAGAGATGTGTAGAAATAACATGTGCTTGCAATTTTTGAAAATGAAAGATCCCATATACCAAATGTCATATAGATATAATTGTACTTTAGGATTTTCTAAAAGTACAATCATTAAACAAATCAAGCTGTTAGAATATTAAAATAAAAGGTTATGTTCTAAATTTTTAAACACAAACAATGCCTATTTTAATTGCATTGCTGTCAGATCTAATGGCATCAATAAAAATTAGGAAGACACTCAAAATCAATTTCGGAGCTAAAATACTCACTGCATAAGATGCTAGAAAAATGATGGAAATTCTTTTTAACAGAAGAAATGAAAAGGACCTGATTATTACTGTTAATCTCACCAACTTGAACTGTACCCTTTAAATTATAAATTCTCCATTAAGAGTAAATATAACCACAATTGAAACAAGAAATCAGCATGAGTACTATATTAAAAAATATTGCCAGAAAATCATTATATTAAGCAGCAAACAAATGCTTTCATCCCTTTCCCTACCCTCCCCCTAATTAATTAACAGATTGGCACAGTCTAAGAACTAAATTTATTTTCAATTAAAATAAGAAGCCCATATGTCACGATAATTTTTCGTTACTATTTCTAATGCGAAAACAAAGGTTTGCTTTTAGCATTGAACATAGTAATCACAACAAATCCTTTAATTTTCAATAACTGTAAGGATACTTCAAGAGTTCCACGCGTAGCAAGGTACTACCTCAATGGCTAATCCTATTAAGAACTGAGCCATGCACTGCAACTAAATCCGCTGGGGAATTTAAGGAATCAAAGGCTTACTGCACACTCAGAAGGCAACGACTTTTGTAAAGGGCTCTATTATATGAGGAACAAAAGAATACCACTTGTGTACTTAAATATCATCTGCTTTTCCTTCCAAAATACTCCATTTTTAAGTAAAGATATGTGATTTAAATGTATTTAGAGTTTAGCTTTTGGCACCGCTCTCGTTTCTGAGTAGAAGTACCATCTGCGGGCCCCGTGGCTCACGCGTAATGATATGCTTACAAGCTGCTTCCCTTTTCTGCACAATGTACCCTTTTCACTTGAACATACATTTTCCATAAATTTTTGAATAACAAATTGGGCTGTGGAAGTTTGTTGAAACGGGACAAGGGAAATGCCTGGAGGCTAGAAAACGGCGGTTTTACTAAAGGAATCAGTGCCACGGAAAATATCCACTCCACCTGGCCAGCTCTCCTCCGCCCCCTCCCCACGAAGCTAGCCTAAGTCAAGACTCTTCACAAGTGCGGAGGTCACTTCTTCTCTCCTTCCTAGGTTAGGTCTGTATATCAACTTGGGCACAGAGCCCGTATGCCTGCTATCCATTACACCTGCTGGGTGACAAACAGATGAGAGTCATCACACAGACGCCCAACGTTTGATCTCCTGATATCGCCAGATGTCCCCCATTTACATTCAAACGCAACCACAGTCATTAATGCAACTCTCCCGGCTGGCATTTAATAGGGGGAAAAAGTTGAATTCTAATCTAAAATCATAAGTATCCAAAGCATTCAGTGTGTGAACAAATAAGCTATTGAATATGCTTCAATTTGCCTGACTTTCTGCCTGTTCCTAGAACGCATTTCACTGTCAGGATGGGAGTGTGGTGAAGATGGGCAGATTTTGCCCATATTTCCAGAATGACTGCAATCGTGCCATGTTTGGCTTCTGGATTTCGAATGTCAGTAACAAAAATTCAGCCCCACATCAAGCGTAATGAGAATAAGCTTGAAGGCTGGATTTCACGCAAATACACTACTTAGTAAACAGGCAAATTAATTAACAATCAGTTGCTGTAAAGGAAGCTCTGCGCCCCTTTCCCTGTTTTCAGGAACATTGTGTACTGAGGAGAGTGCTCTCTAGAGAACTCAAAACCAACCACATATTCAGGTATCATTCCAGATCTATTGAATGAGATACTTCTAGGAGGACGTCTAGGAACTGTCAAAATTCCCACTATGTTTGAATCCAAACATAGACCTTGAACTTGGCAGCTTCTAGAACTATTCATGAGAATTAAACTTATCAGTGAGGCTTGGCGTATTGTCTATTCTTTTTTTCTGCTGGCTGTGTTTCTACTGTGTGCCTACCACAGGCATTTGATACTCATAGATCTACAGAACAGGCTTATCTCTGAATAGCCAACAAACAATTCTGGCAACAGGGATAATTCAATGTTTTTAGAAAATTTGAGAAGAAACCCTCAGACCTATGGCAAAAACTCCCAACATCTTTCTGTATCAAGAACTCTGTTTTTTGTTTGTTTGTTTTGTTTTGTTTTTGTTTTAGAGAGTGAGATTAAATTTGGGCAGGAAGAAAAAATCTAGAAAGAGCACAGTTTCTCCATCTTCGCTTGTTTCCAGCCCTACCTTCCACTCCCTCTTGGATATAATATTTTCTCCTTAGAGCAGTTGACCCAGAGCAGCCGCTTAAGGGCCCAGACACTCTTACAGTATTCAGCGGTTTTCTTCAGTGAATTCATTGCTACTTGAAATCATTTTCATAATTTCAATGAATCTGTTGTCTATTTCCTTACAATGAAAGAAAACCCTTCTTGGTATTTTTCACCTGTCCCAAAGACCCAGAGTAACACCCAGACTATAGTGGTTATTCAATATATTTTGAACGAATGAATTGAAAATAGTTACAGAAAATAAGCATGTCTAACCTGAATCTTTATATTCTCCAAAATCTGAGTTTCTGGCTGAAATGACAACATGGTAGAAAATGCTGTGCCATAAAACTTTGTTTCCGGCACAAAGTTATAAAATATGTCCCTACGTTTTCTTTTAGGCTCTGTATAGAAGATCACAAAGTATAGATGGTATATATGAACCACAGCTAAATTCCTTGTTGCAATTCTCCCTTCCAAGCTATCTTGCCATGCACGTACAAGTGTTTCAAAATCTAAAACAGCACAGAAACAAAACACACCAAAATTTAAAAGTTCCAAGCTCCTCAGATAGGGATACTCAATATATCCTTAAAAGTCTTTTATTCTTACACTTCCAAGTATGGATTTTTTTCCAGTGTATCTTCCTAGACATATAACGAGTTTTTTTTTCCGTGAAATTGAACGTGGTTCTTTTTATCGTCTCTTTTGGCCTATCTGCCATATCTGCTCTACTGCTGGGGATTCTTCACAGGAGCTCAGCTCAAGGCCAGTTCATTGTTACCCAAACCCAACACACCCTCCACTGATCTTTCACTAGAATTTATACAAGGTCCCTACTACTCACGGAAAAGGACAAAAACCAAAGTCTCATTCAATCGTTTCACATTAAGACGAAGAGTGACAAGAACAACGCAAATCTCCTAACAGCAAAAACTAAAGCAAAACAACAAGCTAGAAGAATTTATTTCAAGGTCAGAATGATAGAGGACAAAGCCAAACTGTCAACTTAGGATAGGGGAAATTAAACCTTGAAATCACTGCTTTAAGGCTTTAGGTAACAATGGTAAATTTTAAATCAGGCTTAAAATACTAAGTGTTATCAAGCCACTTTTATTTTAGCTTTCTCCCAAGCTGCTCAGCACATCCCTGTAATTTCATAGCACTCTTAATGGAAAGTAAGCTCAGATTCTATTGACAGTTTCATGACAAAGTCATACTTCACCTTCCATTGTCCAGTCTTCTTAGCTGTTCATTATCTTGCCTGCTGGGCCTACGAGATAATGATGCACTCTGCTTCTACCTCTGACTGTAACAGATTTTTGCTCCAGGGTTCCTTTTAATTGAAACACGGAGTCTGTATAACTGTTTTTTGGTGCAAAAGTAAACACTTCTAACACGAGAACTCAGTTTGTATTTACTGCACCAATGGGAAGTGTGTAAAAACTCACCTACCACCAGACCCATGATCAAGAAGTGCTTTTCAGACAATATTTTTTATTTTGTTCTTTCACTTTCATTACCATTTGCCACTTCTGTGGATGTGATAATCAATTGTCTGTGGTAGAAAAAAATATTATAGTCATCTTTACCATTTCTTTGGGTGTCTCAGACCCATTCAGGAAGTACTGAATAAAGTTCCACTAACCTTTCTGCAAAGAATTGACTGAAAATGTTTTCTTTTTAAAGAGGGAGTCCAATAAACTGCATCTGTTAAAATTAGCTGTGTCCTTTCAAAAGGCAAGAAGTAGCCATCAACTGATTAGAACAGGACTGCCAGACTTCAGGTTTAATGATAGCCGAGTGGGGCCAAAACACTACCCTTCCCTAGCCCATGTTCTCAGGATCTGAACTATGTAAATGAGAACACCCATACTCTTTCCACCCAGAGATACAAGTCAAAAAGTAATGCACGTGTAAGGCCCATGAACATTTACTTTAAAAATGGGAAGATGAAAAAAAAAAGAAAAAAGAAAAAAAAACCCAAAAAACAGGAATTGGGATTAATGCTGTATGTGCGCCATCGATTTAAGGGCATACCTGGGGGTCTGAGTCATGCACACCTTTTGAAGTTAGGTGTTCTTAAATGTGAACATGATAAAGAATCAGCAGGAAGATTTTTAAATTGCAGCTCATCTGGCCCTCTCAAAGATTTTGCTTTGTAAACTTTTGGTTAACGAATCTGAATTTTAACAGAAAAGAGCAAGTGATTTGACTTAAAATAAATAGCCTATGTCAGTGATGTACAGTATTATGTCCAGTATCACTGGACTTATGCTTAGTTCACATTATATTTAAAATTGAAAGTGAAAGATATATACTGGCTTTCAAAGACTTATTGTGAAAGCAAGCAATTAATTATATTACTACTCATTTATATATTGGTCATATGTTGAATATGCACTGTATATTTTATATTTCTTTTGAATATGACTACTCAAGATTTTAAATACATATGTATATATTTACATGTCATATTGCTATTTCTAGGGCATTATATTGTGAATATTGTTTTTCTTTTGGAAAGCATTGGTTACTAGTCATTATAAAACAGAAATAGTAAACAAAATTTAATTATAAAATTAGGGCCAAAATGGGCATAATAAAAATCTAGTATCTAAGATAACTTTACAAACTTCTATAATGTTTAGAAAAGACATGACCATGGAATAAACTGCCTCATGAATCCTATCCATACATGGCAATATTTTTATAAAGAAATCCATAAAATCCTTAAACTTTGATACATCAGACATCCAAAACCAATTGTCAGGTTATCAAATGTCATGAGTGGCTGGTACCCAATATCAATACTTATTTCTCTTGGGTCATGACCCATGTATGTGTATATGTATGTTTGTATAAGTGGACAGTGTTCACTATTTGCCGCACAATAATGTATGTTCTTTCAAGCATTATCTCCCTTATACTGTGGTAAAAATATTCCATGCATAAATTATTAACTATAATCCAGCATGATCTGAACTAGCATTAGCTACATTATGGAATAGATGGGTACTGGGCTGCTTAAGAATCTTATCAGACTTGCTAACATTCTCTCTGTGGACCAATGCACCATGAATTCCAAAGAGATGCTGTGCATTGGAGTTTCTGAAAGCAACTTACTGTGAACCAACTCACTCTCATGTTTTGCATCATCATTTTATTAAAACGAGGTAAATATTTTTTAACAGAACTTTACAGCTTTGAATGATGATGATGGAATTCCAATCATAAATTTTTTGACACATGTGCCATGTCCTCATATTTAGATAATGTAATGATTGTTTGCAGTCTTTTCTGGTTCACACTAACCTTAGTGAATCAGTGAAATTTTCATGGTGTCTCTAGGATAGGAGAATTTTCAAATAGTGTCACTCATTTATCAGATCCAAACAACTTAATAGTAGTTGATTAGGCAAATGTCTGTCTTTCTCTTGAGTATTTAGAGTATCTTGCAAATCCTAAGTATGTTTGCAACTGGATTATATATACAACTACTTTCCCTTAGTCCAATGAGAAGTAATTTTTGTACCAATAATGATTAGAAAAATTACCACATCTATACTCTGTGCTCTGAATAACTACTAGGAGCACCACAATATGCCTTGTATCAAATATTGGAAGTGTACTACTAACATGTTTTGAAACTGTCACATTGTTATTTCTTAATAAAATAATAAAAAAATAAATCATCTGAGTATGTTTGTAAGCTGGTCACCTGATCTCAGCCACAACTAAAGAAAAGAAAGATTAATGTCTTAAATCATCTAGAAAGTGAGATAAAACCTGATAATTTTGGAAGGACCAAATACATGTAATGCTAATAGCTATTTAACATTTATTTTATTGAATAAATTTTAACTATCAGAAGTTAAAAGCATCATCATCTTTGACAAGGCTGATCAACTATCATCAGACTGTGTAGCGTAGACTAATGTAAGCCAGCTGGTGAGTTAACAAGTACCTACAGAATACAGTAATGAGTCCCGGTATGTACTTTGCAATAGCCTACATCCTTATGATTTACAGAATGAATGACCTTTCCATTCCAGAGCTCCTTACATCTTCTTAAGAGAAACCATCCACTTAGGGGAGCTGGGGAGATAGCTCCAAGGCACAAGTGCCTGCTGGGCAAGTGCAAGGTCCTGAGTTTGAACCCCAGTCCCACAAAAAAAACAAAAAAAAAAAAAAGAGAAACCATCCACATAACTCACATAGGAGAACAGACTATTGCCATCTGAATTTCCTATTTCTTATCTTTATTTATTCTACTTTTCAAACACTGACTTAAATACTTTGTAAAGGCTGGAAAGTCTTGCATAGACTTGAAAATAAAATAAACATTCTTGTCATTTGAAGGGCACAGAACGTTGCAGAAACCCAATAATCAACTGACAACTTTAAGGCTGATTTCTAGCTTCCATTCTGTGCCCTAGCACTAAACAAGCCAGTTACCTCTCTGGACTTACAAGAGGCAGAAAGCTAAGCAAATTTTTTTTAAAAAGCAATAGTTATTTTCCTTCCAGAGAAGGGAGACTGTTGTCCCTAAAAATTCAAAATCAGGCAAATACTGGGGACCGCAACTTACTGGCACAGAAACCTCTGTGCAACAACACCGGGGTGAGGAGCAAAACTGATGAATTGCTGTGGCTCAGTATGCACAGCTGGAGGAGTTGGAGAATCTGCAGGGACCCAGTCACAGAGGGGCTACCACATTTGTGCGTTTTACCCTAGGAGCTCTGGCAGGCAGTTCCTGATACAGAAAAGCAATCCCTTGGAACTTCTTGCTGTGGACAGGAAGAGGAAACATTTCGCAGTTCAGTGCAGCATTCTGTTTGGAATAACTTCCGCCCTCAGGAGAAAGTATTTTACCAGAGCCTCATTTGCGAGGCCTTCTCCAAGCATAATATACCTGTGGGAGGAGAAACAGCAACTCTTGCTTCCTCTAACCTGCCCTGTGAGCAGAATCCGCACCAATTCTAGTGCCCTCCAGCACCTGCGCTGCCTAATGCAACTGGAGCATCCAGAAGCCCGTGAAAGGTCAACTCCAAGTTCACAGCATTTATCCTACGGTTGTATTTTCCTTTTGCATCTGACTACTGTATTATTAGATGCCTACTTTTCACAGTTCTTTACCTAGTACCTCATGTCCACCTTTAAAAAGCAAAATAACAAGGCATAATAAGATAAAACCATATTGAAGAGACTGAACATGCATTGGAACCAGAATTAGATAAGGCAGCAATGTTAGAACGGCCAGACTGTGGAAAACAAACAAACAAACAAACAAACAAACTATGATGAATAGATTTAGAGCCTTCATTGGAAAGAAAGACATCAGGCAAAGCAGATGGTCTAATGTAAAAGATGCAATGGTCTAATTTCTTAAACTTTTCAAGGTTTAAAAAATAATCAGAAAGAGCTTCTAGAGATCTGATGCACTGTGTGTGTCTGAAGTGAAGAGCGCCATTGGTTAGCTAACTAAATTTGACACAGCTAAGGAGAAGACTAGCTGAGGCTGAGGACACAACAATAGAAGCTTTCTCCCTGAAAAGCAGCAATAACAGACTCTGGGGGAAAGAAGAACAAAACATCTAAGAATTGTTGAGCAAATTCAAAATGTGTCTGCAGTATGTTCCAGAAAGAGAAAGGATTGGAAGCAATATTGGAAGAAAAAAAAAAAAGATGGAAAATTTCTTCAAATTAATAAAAAGTACCAAAACATAGATCCAGAAATGTTAGGAAAAAAGAAGCAAAATGAATACAAAACTAACAAAACTAAATTCAGAGTACATCCTGGCATAATGTATTCAAATTTCAGAAAAGTAAAAGATAAAAATTCTATGGCCAGAGGTGTGGCTCAGTGGTATAACACTTGTCTCCTATTTAGGAGGTCTTGGGTTTGGTTCCAAGTACCATAAAGGTAGGAAAATAAGTAAATTATCTCCAGAGATGCTAGTTTTTAAAATTATCTAAACTGGCACAAAGATAAGATTTACTTATGTCTTCTCAGAAAAGCATACATGGTAGACTAGATGGATGGGAAATACATAGGTTTGAGGACAGTAAGCACCAAGACTTTTGTACACTCTCACTCAAGTTTCTGTGTAGATGGAGACCTCAGATGAACAAAAACCATAGAACTTGATAGCCATAAAATAGCTAGGCATGAAGTCTTAAAATAGGATCTTTGATAAGAAAGAAAGTGACTTTTGTCAGAAGCCAATGTCTCCATAAAGAAAGAAACAATATCAAAATATGAATCACTGAAAACAAAAGAAACTCTTTCATTTTTCTAATTAAAGTAATGTAAAAGTTTGTTAAAATTATAATAACAACCATGTATTCATTTCAGTATGCATATATGTATGAACAAGTGTGTATGTCCATATATATATTTATATTTAAATATTGAGTATCTTTTGTTAGTACTGTTGTTTTAAAATTAGAGAGTTGCATAACCAATGATGGAGTTGTGTTATTCAAAAATAAACTTGCATTGATTATAAAAGCTTATTTCAAGCTCTAGGATGACCACTAGGAAAAGTACAATAGTACAACTGATGTACTGTTTAATAAAGGAAAAACTATGAATAATATTAAATGTGAATTAAAACTGCAAAAGTCAGAACCCTGAAGACAAAAAATAAGAGCAATACACTGACAGAAAATAATAAATATGGTAAAGAGTAATAGAATATAAGTAGAATATTTTCAAAGTCAATGGCTTAAATATACCCATGAAAAGACTGTCACAGTGGATTGGAAATGGACGAATATAGCAGTCAGAAAATCAGTAGGAACAAGGTAGAGCTCCACAGCACTCACATTTTATTGGATATAAATGACATCTATGAGGTATTCCATCCAGTGAGACCAGTTTATGCATTGCTCTCATGTTCCTTTGGGACAGTCCCCCACAAAGCCCTCATCCTGTGCAATGAACCTCGCCTGAGTACGTTTAAAAATATAGAAATCATACATCTCCCCACAAGCCAAAGTAATTGTAAAATCAATACCAGAAAGACAGCCAGAAAATTCTATAATATTTCTAAATAACACCTAGACAGAAAAGAAAGAAAAAAATAAACCATGTAAGAAATTTTTAAATAATTTAAACCAAATGACAATAAATATATAATTTATTCAAGTCTACGGGATCCAGCAAAGGCTGAAAATAGGAGAACATTTGTAGCCCTGAATGCACATGTTAGGAAATAAAAACTACCACAAGCCATGCTGGACCCATCGCCACAGTGCACTGAGAGGGCCACTGAGACTGGGCGTAGTGGTATAAGCCTGTAATCCCAGGGCTTGGGAGGCTGAAAACAGAAGAATCACTATGAGTCTGATCTGTGTACTGAGACCCTGTAGACCCTGTACTAAATACATTTAAAAAAAAAGGAAGACCTAAAATCAATTGTAAAATTCCAGTTTAGAAAACCAGAAGGAAAAGCTAACTGAATTTTAAAAACAAGCAGAAACAAAAAAATAATGAAAATCAAAGCAAATCCAATGAAAATGAAAACAGTATTAGAGAAAAGTTAACAAAATTAAAGTTGGTTCTTTTAAACGGTCATTAAAATCAGATCAATCTCTAGTAAGGATAACTAAAGCAAAAAGAAAGTAGTAATTAGCAACATCAGAAATGAAAGGGAGGAAAATCTATAGATCAAATGAAAAACTTCACATGTAAAAATAATTGCAAATGACTGAGTGGCTGAAATTTGATACTCTGATGAAAGGAACTATTTTCTTAAAAGACCTAATCTGCCACAACTCACAAGGGAGAAAAGAGACAATGTGAATGTACCTGTCTCTTAAAGAAATTAAATCAGTAATTAATAATATGTTCCTTTGTGGATTCTCTCAAGCATTTAAAAAACATGTCAACAGTCTCCCATAGCCTGGACTTTATACTAACACCAAACCAAAGACATGAGAAGAACAGGAAATTGTGGTTGGGAAAACCGTATCTGTAGCAACAAAGGACTTGCCTTACATGCCCTGAAAAAATAAAAGAGCAGATAATATGACCACAGATGCAAAAGCCCTCAGCAACATAGTAGAAAGTCCAATGCAGCAACATATAAAAATATTATCCATCACCATTAAGTGAGATTTTCCCAGGGACACGTGCATGGTGCTACATGTCTTAGTTGTAGCATTCTGGAGGCTACGGCAGGAGGCTTGCCGTGGGTTCAAGGCCAGCTTGAGTTACATAGTAAACTCAAGGCCACTTGAAGGGTGGTACAGGTCACCCTTCTACCTCTTGAAATGAAAGGTTATGCCTGCTAATGCCCTGATTAGTTATGCAAGCCTGGACTAGGATTTGGTGGCTAATATGTGCTATTAATACTCAGGTGTAAAAAGTAGCTGGAAAAGTAGACGGTTCCAACAAATCAGTAATTTTTAATGGCAGAGATGTTCCTGGAAAGGCTTTACACCTACAAACGGAGGTTATGGCCAGTGAGAATTGAATAAACTATCCTGAGAAGCAAGGGTGTGCAACCACTGAATCAACACACAGACCGCAAGGCGAAAGCGTTCCCCCTACACATCTTTATTCAGTGCTTACGACAGAGGGGCTGCTCTATGAATACTTCAGTGGACAGTGAAATGCAGAGTCCATGCCTAGGAACTTATTAGGCAGTTCATGGAATTCACATGCCCTCATTCTGTGTCCATAAGAAAGTCTAAATATAATAAATATAAAAGAAAACAAAAATTGTAGAAGAATCCAGTGCTGGAGAAAAATGCTTCGCCGGCCTGGGGAAAAGGTAACATATGGCCACATCCTGAGAGACGAGAAACTTTACCAGGTGTCACTTGGAGGAGGAGAGCAGTGTACTAGAAGGACCAGCATGAGGCAGAGGCAGTGAAGGGAGGGCCGCATACTGAGGGATGGGATTTGGCTGAGACGTCAGCAATGCAAATCAAAGGAGGTAGAAGAAGCCAGACTGGCGAATTGCAAATGGCAGTTTAGACTAGATTTAGTCAACACTGGGGGAGGAGGCAGTGACTAATTTTAAGCAAAGGAAGATAACATGACTCTCACTGAGCTCTGAGCAGATCTCATCAATAAGAAGTTCCACTGCATATGGCAGGATTTAAAAAGGTAATTAAAAAAATCAAAATCATCTCCAAGGGTTCCCAGGCACATCAAATAATGCTCATTTAGAAAATAATATCCAAAAATCTCATGTGTTACTTTACAGTATAAACCTTACATTCCCCATCTATATTATAGTAACATCAACATAACTGCAACTCTAAGAGGAATGAATATTTCAATATCTGTTAACCAAGTAACCTAGTATATTAAATCAACTTTAGTGAATTATGAGACTTTATTCTCAATAACAGAAGTGAAATACAATTTAAGTAAATCATCGTTTTCTAAAGTGTCGCTGAAAAGTGGCACATGTGGTGTATCCTATGCTACAGCATTCTTTCAGAGGACCATTTAAAATAAAGTATCGCCAAATCCTCTCTGCATGTGGAACAATGTTACATTCAAGCCCTGTCTCTAGCATAATTAAGTACCCATATTACCATGCAGGTTTTATTAAATTACAGTGTTGGGAATGAAATGTAAATCTGTCTTCCAATATGATGTTGGCATTTCAAGCCTTTATTTTTCCTTGATCCCAAAAGTCATTAATGGTAAAAGTGCAAGGACTAGCGTAAGCTGAAATATTAGGGAGAATTCACGATGACACATAATAATAAATGTGAGAAGAATTGTATTTTTAAACAATTTCTCATCTTTCCTACTTTGCCTATGTTCTTCATTCTTCTCATTGCTATAGTTTGTGACTACAAAAGAAAGAACAAGAGTGGGATAAAGAAATCATTTTAAAAATACTTTATGTTTTGTCTCTATAGATGGAGAGAATTAAGAGTTTAAGTGTTAGTTAATGGCACTGTATAGTACAAAAATATTTCAGATTTTTAAGTGGAATGTATCAACCCAAATTCAAAAGCACAAAGAAAAGGCTGCAAAGAGACCATATATTTCTCTTACTATCAAAAGAATAGAGAAATGTATTTCAACTTTAAATGAATTAAAAAGTAAAATAGACATATATTGATTATATGTGATGTACAATATGGAAGGAACTTGGACAAAAACTGAGATTCAGCTACTTGGGATTGCTGTCTACTTTGAATTTTTAAGAATGGTTGTTTTTAGAACATTCTACCTGAACAGATAAATATTTTCCTTTTAGGAAAGGAAATAAGCTGAAGAAAATCTACCCTGCACCAATATAAGAAGCTTCCAATGCAAATGTTTTCAGAGACAACATCTGTCTAGAGTATGTCCTTGGAGAGTGAGACTTTTCACACCTTCCCCAAGTCCCCAGGGATGTGACCCAAAGCAAATACAAATAGAATTCATCATTTCGTACACAACACCACCTTCTGAGAGGCACAGAGCAAGGCAACACTGTAGCCGCTCTCCAAAGAAGGATTCAGGCTGATGTCCCCACAAAGGAAATGTCTACTCTAGGGTGGTGTGTGTGCGTGTGTGTGTGTGTGTGTGTGTGTGTGTGTGTGTGTGTGTGTGTGTGTTTC